>JANTPZ010114465.1:0-10692 GCA_025593235.1 Vachellia pachyceras
CCAACACGAGATTGCTGGCGTGGAGGTAGCATTTTAGGAGAAGATTGCTGGTTGATGTTGGAGCCAGATGACAAGCCCATCAAAAGTTTGTACTTCGTCGGTGACTGTGGCAGCAACGATTATAAGCAAAATTATTAACCACCATACTAAATTACAATTCCTTCACTGTAGTCATTCTCATTTAATTCATAAAAGCTGAATTTAATGCCAAAATTTACCATAGATGATGAATTCAAACAAATAAGTGTAGACAATCTATATTATTTCAAAAGAAAAATCTATATACAGACCAAGCAGATCAAGGGCAAGAAGGAGCAAGAAACACACCTGGAGATAGCGAGACAGCTTCAGAGTTGGCGGAGGGGCAACGGCGGGGACTGAGAACGCCGAGCGAAAGAGCCGGAACGACGACCCAGAACGTCGGCCACAAATCTGAGATGAAGAGGAGAAGGAAGCCGCAAGCGTGACTGAATCGTGATGCCGTGAACTCTAAAACTGATCTCCGAGACAGAGCAACGAGTCTTAGGGAGGATCGAATTCGACTAGGTCAAGGGAATTTAGTTTTTGCTTGGGAAACCTAACAAATGGTTCGTCTGGGTGGAGAGCAAAAATTAAAAATTGAAGAAAATAATTCGGAGGACGGCTGGACGCGAAGAAACAAAAGGCAATAAAAGAGTTAATATAATATTTATTGCTTAATTTTACAATCATTTTATTTTTATTCTTTAATTTAAGAGTAGTAATTTTAATCCTTTAAATGAAAATAGTCAAAATTTTTATTAGAATATAAAGATCAAAACTTTAAAAAAATGAAATATGACCGATTAAAATAGTTGATTTTAAATTTTTGGGATAAAATCAAAATATTGATAAATGTGAGAGATAAAAAAATGTATTAACTCAAAAGGAAAAAACGAATATTATAATTTGTAAAGGGGTTAAGATGTAAATTTAACTCATAAATTTTTTTATGAAAAACAAAGTTATTTTGAAAATTTGAAGATGGAGCAATATTACGTTAAAAAATACTGTCGTTAATGGTTAAGAATTTAACACTATTTGTTAACATTTTTAACAGTAAGAAGTAATAATACCACATTTTTTATACGTCATGTAAATTAATTTGGAGAAAAATGATAAATACATAACTTAATGAACTTCTTTAATTTCCCAATAAAAGTTAGCCAACTCTTATAATAAGATTGATATATGTGGTAAAGTGCATATTTGCCCTAAAAGTTTCTCCTCAAGAACAATGCTTCTAAAAATCTTTCAAAACAACATTGCTCTTGAGCAGAAACTTTCAGAGAAAATCTGCACTTTACCACATATATCAACCTTATTATAAGAGTTTGCTAACTTTTATTGAGAAATTAAAGAAGTTCATAAGGTTATGTATTTATCATTTTTCTCCAAATTAATTTACATAACGTATAAACTAATATATAATTTAATGATAAATATAATTATTTGATAATATACGTTATAATTAATTTATTTATTTGACTTTTTTTAATTGTGCAAAAAAGACAACGCACTCCTTTATTAAGAATGAATTGGGAAATTAAAAGTCATTGTATTTTTTTTACCTGAGCCTTTGCATGCTAATTAGAAGGGAGAAAAATAAAAGTTGTTTGCCTTTTATTATAAGGCATGTAATTACTTTTTTATCACTAATTTGCCTTTGTACCCCTTTGTAATGTTGGTGTGTATCATTTGAATATTTCCCTCATTCTATAATAAATTTAATACAAAAATTTGGTGGCAAGAAGAAATATTTAACGATTGACATGGTATTAATATAATACATAATTCATAAATTGGTGGTGGGATGAAAGATTTAGCAATCTATAAGACATTGATGTGACAGTTGTTTGGCCTTCTTAGCACAGTACTTGTTAAAGAGAAGTTACTCCATCTAATTTATGGCTGCTCATTTTCCTATCAGCCTTTTTTTTACCCATCAGTGTAAATGGTGTAGGTTTCAAACCATAGCAACCTATGATCAACTTAATTTCTTGAATATATATATATATATATATATATTGGATGTGGGATATATACCCTAATGCCTCAAGTTAAAATCAATCACCACTATACTCTATAAAGCATTCATGTTTATCATTTAGATTTGGTGCTTGTTTGGAAGTTATTTTGAAAATAGCTTTTACAGATTCTGAAACAATACTTAGGTTTTGAAGAATAGATTTTGAAAAATAGCTTTTACACATTCTGAGACAACCTAGGTTTTGAAAAGTGATTTATGATTGGGAAGTTATTAGCTTTTACGGATTCTGAGACAAAAAAGTAGGTAGGAAAGAAAAAAGAAAAAGAATGAAAAGTATGAAATAAGAAAGATAAAAAAGAAAAAGTATGAGAGAGGAAAAAGAAAGAGGAAAAAGTAGGAAAAAGAAAAATTAGGTTTCAAACCGAAATTTTGTAACCAAAATAGCTTTTCTGAAATTTTTTTATGTTTGGACAAAACCTAAATTTTGGGGTAAAACCTAAATTTTAAAACTAAACTTAGATTTCAGGAGGAGGATGAAAACTATGATGTTCAATGTTGAAATTGCACCTAGTAAAGGATAATAAAAAATATTACATAATATAGATATTATAAAATTTGATAATTCAAATTAGTATATATTTAATTCTTTAAATTTACCTCAAATTTCAATTTAGTCACTTAAATTTTAAAAATGCACTTTAACCATTTGTTGTTAACAATGTTAGTTTAACTTTACAGAAAATGATAACTCTACAAATTTAAACAATCACTCTGCAACTAAATGCTAATAAAATATGTTTAAATTCTAAAACATAAATATGGTAAATAATTAAATTTAAATATATTTTAACATCATTTAATTGTAGAATCATTATTTAAATTTATTGAGCCAATATGTTTATTAAATTAGCCTAACGAAGCTAACAATAAAGAACAAAAGGTGCACTATCAAATCTAAATGATCAAATTGATACTTAATGGTCAAACATATAAATTAGCAAATAAATAAATTTTATTTTTGAAAGAACATCATATTTAAATAAAAAATTTACACCATAACTTGGAGTATGAAAATAGATAATTTTTTAAAAATTATTACATTAAAAAAAGAGAAAAAAAATTTTGGTATACAAATTTTAAGAAAGGGATTGGGTTCACCCACGATCCAAGGACATGACATCTAACTCATGATCCACTGAGACATGTCCCTACAGGCAATGAAGCATGTCAATCAAACTCTTTAATTCTGGCCACACACATAGGTCACCCCAGCTTCATTAAGCTATGATGATGCCTTCCCAAGTACCGCGATTAGAACCAACAAAGTGGCACTTCCCAGTATAGAACCCTATCCTTTTAGGTAAGGGTAATAACTCAATTCCTTCGTCAGTTGCACATATGATGGATATTAAAAATAAATAAAAGAGCTGGTCTGAACTATTCAGGGTAAGTCCTGAAGCCCAAAGCCCAACTAATTGTTGAGGCCTGGCCCTAGAAAACATATGGGATAAATAGACCGAGCCTGTATTCTCAGTTCTAGGAATAAAACCAGACCACAGTTTACCACATCAATACTATAGCACTCAGACACAACACTATAGACGAAACTACTATTGCTGCTGCCAAAGCAAGACTATACATTTCTACAGGACAGAAGAACAAGCCTAACTTCGGCATTTACTAAGATCACTTCCCTGTACAAAGGAAGATGAAACTGTCTTAAAATCCAAGGAGATTTGATTGACTCTTTATTAATGGTTCAGCAAAAAAGACTATATCACACACAGAACAAATACTCATGGATTTGTTCGGAATGGGTGACGCTAATTAGGCTGACCATCTGCCTTGGGAGGCACACTATAGAGCAGATCATGGATTTTGGAGTACATCAGCATCTGAGATGGCTCGCCACTACTACTGTGTGAAGCACGAGAACTCTCCTGCAATTTGATCTTCTCGTAGAGATATTGCTTCTCAGCTTCAGCCTCACTTAATCGTTGTTTCAAGTAGTTGCTAGTATATTCTTCTTCTGATTTATCAGATTTGGCAAGAGCAATTCTCTGAAGCCTCTCAGCCTCTCGTTTGGCCTCATTAGCCTTGAGCTGGAACATATCAGCCTCTGCAGTTTTAAGCCTTACAATCCTCTCCAGTTCTTCTATCTGTGATTTCTTTTTTTGCCTGTCCATCTTGAGTTCCGCTGCTTCCCTCGCCTTATCTGCTAATTCTCTATCACAAGCCTCAAGAGCCAAGCGAGCCTTCTTGAACATTCTCATCTTCTCATCAGCAACGGTTTCCATTTTTCTTATAGCCTCCTGCACTACATCAGCAATTCTGCCGCATGCCTCCTGTGGAGCAATCATCCTTCCACTTTCCCCATTTTCAAGACTCTTGGGGGAGTCCACATCAAGCTCTTCGTTAAGGAAAATCATTAGTTAAAACATGGGGAAAGTAAATGCTTAGAAAAAAGCCCCAGGCCAAATTAGAAGACAAAATTCCAATGTACCAATTAATTGATTAATTCTCGTGGTAAAAAAAATAATTAATGCCTCTATTTCTTTGTTCGCTTATTTATAGATTAGTCAAATCATACCACTTGCTGTCCATTTCTCCCTACATGTTTATATGTACAATCATTATAAGGATATCATGTGTCAAGTACAAAAATGTGTTCTTCTACTATGTATAAACCCAAGCAAAGTTTATATCGAGGCAGAAATTGTAAGATTCAACGGTGCAAAGAAATAAAGGAATCATTCTTACCTTGGAAAAACACCAATATTGCCCTGCAGGCAGCATTTGGATCCACTATTCCACTTTTCATTTTATCCTTTAGATCGTCACACTTCCAGAACAGTTTCCTCCCTCTGGGGTCTTGACTTACATGAAAGATCCTACTAACAAAATCCAGTTCCCTCATCAAAGCCTCTCCATCCCAAGATGGCGCACAATGCTGAAAAACATCTTTAACCCAACCCAACAGCTCTGAAGTCTTATTGCATGCGTGGCACCTGAAAACCATTTCACTTGGTCCTGCACCACTCTTGGTAGGAGGGTGCATGCAAATAAGTTGATCACAAATGGCACAATCTGTATGAGTCCAATGAGAGCATAAATCACACCCAATCCAGCGGCACGTGTTTACTTCAAAGTCGAACTTGTTGCAGATCACACACATGCAGAGATTGCAGAAGCCATCTCTGCCGGTGCATATTCCACAGGTGCAGTCATCAGCCGGAAGCTGGTTTTGACAAGCTATATTTCTGCATCTCTTGTACACAAAGATCTCAATGAGTGAAGTTTGTGAAAGACTGATGTTGGGATGCAAAAATGCCTGAATTCCAGTATTGATAGAAACAAGGATTTCAAGCTGCACACGATGTGCTCTAATCAGCGTCTTTGCTGTTAAATCGGTTCTGCTTTGAACAAGCCTCTGCAAAGTGAAGAATTCCTCCCTGTGCTGTGAACCATTCCCTCCCTCAAGGATCACCCGAAGACTGCTCTTCAGCTCTTCTAAAAATTCTTCAGGTAGAAGTCGCATCTTTTCAGAGATTACGTCAACCCTTTCTCTTCCTATGTCCTGAAGAGTGATTTTGTTAGCACTAGAAATACGACGGATGACTGACTGCTCAGGGCAATCATTCTCAGCCTTCCCATTATCCATCTTCTTTCCTGCCATAGCTTCAGCAGTGGGCCAAGTCTCTCGTGAACTGGCACTTTCAGTAGGAGATTCTCGAATATTGTCAGAGTTTGATCTAGGTTCCTCGGGAGAGAGACGAGGATCTGAAGAAACTAGGGACAGTGAAGTTTGCAGCCCTCCAACACGAGATTGCCGGCGTGGAGGTAGCATTTTAGAGGAAGATTGCTGGTTGATGTTGGAGCCAGATGACACGCCCATCAAAAGTTTGTACTTTGTCGGTGTCTGTGGCACCAACGATTATAAGCAAAATTATTAACCACCATGCTTAATTAGAATACCTTCACTGTAGTCATTCTCATTTAATTCATAAAAGCTGAATTTAATGCTAAAATTTACCATAGATGAGGAATTCAAACAAATAAGTGTAGACAATCTATATTATTTCAAAAGAAAAATCTCTATACGAACCAAGCAGATCAAGGGCAAGAAGGAGCAAGAAACGCACCTGGAAATAGCCAGACAGTTTCAGAGAGGACGGAGGGGCAACGGCGGGGACTGAGAACGCCGAGCGAGAGGCCGGAACGACGACCCAGAACGTCGGCGACAAATCTGAGATGAAGAGGAGAAGGAAGCCGCGAGCGTAACTGAATCGTGATGCCGTGAACTCTAAAACTGATCTCTGGGACAGAGCAACGAGTCCGAGGGAGGATCGAATTCGACTAGGGCAAGGGAATAAAGTTTTTGGGAAAGCTAACTCACGATCCGTCTGGGTGGAACCAAAATTGAAGAAAATAATTCCATGGACGAGGATAAGAAACATAAGAAAAAAATTAATATAATATTTATCCCTCAACTTTTCCATTATTTTTATCCCTTTAATATAAAACAGTAATTTTAATTCTTGAAAAAATAAAATAGGCTAATTTTTATTAGATTATAAAGATTAATACTTTAAAAAAATAAATTATGACTGATGAAAATAGTTGATTTTATGTTTTATGGATAAAATCAAAATACGGGTAAAATTGAAATACAAACAATGTATTAACTCAAAAGGGAAAAAACAAATGTTATAATTTTAACCAAGGTTAAGGTTAAATTTATCTTATAAATTTTTGCAAAAAAATGTTGCCTGAAAAGTTTTAAGATTGAGCAATATTATGTTAAAAATTAAGGTTAATGGTTAAAAAATTAACATTGTTGGTTAATATTTGTAAATATAACAAGTAATATTGATGCATTTTGAAATATTATGTGTAACCCTTCTCCTCGAAACCTTTCAAAACAATATTGCTCTTGAACAAAAACTTTTAAAACAGAATTACACTTTAACACTTAAAATAATACCTTTATATCAAACTTACTATAAGAGTTAATTGATTTTTGTTGAAAAATTAATGAAGCTCATTAAGTTATATATTTATTAATTTTCTTCAAATTAATTTACATAACTTATAAACTAATATATAATTTAATGATAAATATAAATATTTCATGATATATGTTATAATTAATTTTTTTAATTTTTTAATTTCGCTTAAAAAAGACAATCCACATAAGGATGAATTTGGAAGTATATATTATGTCATTTCTATCAAATAAATGGAAAATAAAAGTTATATTAAATTAAATTACTTTGCAAAAATATTTTTTATGTTTTTATTTTAAAATAAAATACTATGCTAAAGTATTTTTTATTTTTGTTTAAAAATAAAATTGGATGGTTTTTAAATATGTTTCCCTCCATTGGACAGTTTATGTCAAATCCGGTAATAAAGATCAAGGTCTGGGAAATTAGAGTAGTATTCCCAAACGATGTGGCTTTCAGTTGAGTTTTACGATAGAATAAGCGTCCATTTGGAAGCTCTACTAAAAATCTAAATTTTACTATAAAATTTAGATTTTATTTCATTACTCACATTTTTCAGAAAAATTATTTTGAAAACAAAATTTAGGTTTGAAATCTAAATTTTGAAAAATTTATTTTCTTATCAAACCATACCCTCTTTACAAATAAATTTTCTCTTTAATATTTTCTTTTTTTTTCTCTTACCTCTTTCCTAATTACTTTTTTGCTCAAATTCTGTAAAAGATAATAACTTCCCAAACATAATCATCTTTCAAAACTTAGATTTTGCTTTAGAATCCGTAAAAATCATTTTCCCAAAATCTATTCTCCAAAATTTAAATTTTACCTCAAATACTGTAAAAGATATTTTCAAACGGACTTTAACGAGTTTGACGGAACCTGTTAAAATTGATTAGGATGCAGGAGAATCCCAGGAGAAGCTTATTTTTTTCGCACCTACGATTTTTCTTCCCCTTTCCCAAATAAACAAAAACGTGCGTTCTGTTCCATTTTCCAAAAGTCAACAAGATTTAATTGCATTAAAAGGAGTAAAACTCAAGTTCTCTTCCCCCTTGCCCAAATAAAAAGACAAACGTGTGTTCTGTTCCATTTTCCAAAAGTCAATAAGATTTCATAGCATTAAAAGGGGTAATATTACATGGGCTACCCCCAGAAAAAAGCATGATTGTTGGAGAATGTGTTTCCCATTTTTATAAGTTCTTCTTTGAACTCAAACAATGTCTCCTAGAAGGAGATCGATGGTAATGGTGGAGATGAAGATGGAGGAGGTTGACAATGGCGACAGAAAGAGGAGGTCGATTGAAGTCGAACTTTGTGAGTGACAAAGGTCTTGAATACATTCAAATGAGAACAATGGATGAAAACTTAGTCGATGAAGGGGTGTGCACTGTGCAGTCAATGGTGGAAACATCAGAAATGGAGATGGAGAGGGAGGACGAAGGAGGAGCACACATATGGGAAGGGATGGGGATATTTTGGGATAAAGGCAGTGAAAATGGTTATTACATAGGTCCAAGTGATGTAATATTAGTGAAAACGTTTGAGGTGATTTTCTTTATACAACGTTGAAAGAAAGAAAACAATGTCAAATTCAAGTAATTAAAAATGTATTTATATTCCGTGCGCATCCCATGGGATGAGACATGCTTACGAAGAAACGGCTTTTATTTAGCCGAAGTTATATGGATTCTCGGTTTCGCTCATTACCGGAACAACATACACCTTGTTTTGTGGCGAGAAACATGCTCCAAAATGAATTCCATGGCCTTAACAATTTGGTGGTTAACCCCTCGTCCTGAAAATCTTGAGATAGACAGATTAAATCCAGAAATATAACAACTAACTTTTATATTTTAGAAGATGGGTTTACAAATGATTCGAGGATCGACCGCTCACTTAATCAAGTTTAGTTAAATGTTACACACATTCTAAATTAGATAGAACTACTTTCAGCTCTTCCCCCCCTCTTATTTTATCAGATTTCATTGTATTCACACACATAATCAATACAATCAATCACTAGAGTCTATCTCTCAATAAATTCTTTAGACCTTTTATTTAGTACCCATTTGAAAAATAGTTGGGAGAATGCATTTTGGTAGAATTCATTTTGGTAGAATACATTTATGTTTGGATAAATGAGTTCAGAGTGCATTCATTCTATCAAAAATGAGTTTTTTTGCTCAGAATGTATTTTGAAATAAGGAGTTACCAAACGTTAGAATCTGCAAACTAACGGATTTTTGAGTTTAAAATGCATTTTGAACCCAAAAATGCATTGCCAACACGCTTAAATTTTTATTGTTGGTGACCTAGTATTATTTTCAATTATTGCTTCCAAAAACTTTCTCCAAAAGTACATTAACAGTATTTTTCCGTAAAATAAGATAATCTCCTCCACATATTTACCTCGACTACCGTAAAAGTACTTCTTTATCGCTTTTCTAAATTGATCGACGATAGTCTACAGATACGAAGGCGATGTTGATTTCTGTTTTCTATTTTTATGTTTTTAGAATAGTTTTATAAAATTATTTTTATTATCAAAACAGGTATTACGTATTTACATGATTGGGTCTTGCCAATATAGTAGTACAATGCAAAAGATCCGTCCTAATGGTGTCGCCTCTGATCCCATGTCCAGAGCTTTGGTGGAGATTGAAGCTGATGACGCAGGGTTGGTCTCAGGGGGTGGTGGGGAAAATGGAGAGGCACGGTATCAGGTTCCTGTTGCTTATTTTTATGCTTTGCTTTCGAATTCTGTTGGAAATTTAGTGGTTAAATCTATGGTTAAATCTGTTGGAAGACTAGGAAATGTGAAAGTAGAGCAGGGGATTTTAAAGAAGACGTTTTTCGTTATGGGGGACTCTGAGTTCTTTCGCCTTTTTAGTGTTTTATGGAGTTATTTCAGTCTATTCAGAGCATGTATTAACTTGAGGAATATCATTCTTGTTGTCATTGGGCTGGTTGGTTTGTTGTGGAATGGGGATAGGCTGAAAAGAAAAGAAATGGAAGTTGTAAGTGTAAGAATTATGGCTGTGGATTTCTTTGCCAGGAGGAGCGCCGGTTGGCTTGAGGTGGCTATCCTTTGGTTGATGGCTGAGGTGTTTGTGGGTAATAATTCTAAGGCAAGGCTGTATGTTGATAAAAGTAGGATCATTATCTCGGGTCTGTTCAGTAGGGTTGTACATGCTGTTCATCGAGGGCTTAACATGTGCTTGTTCAGTGTGATTGGTTGCACTGTTCTCTTTCTGGCACTGCCTGTTCAGTTTGTATCGAATCACTGTTCATCTATGGGCCGGAGTGATGATTCTACCATCTGTTATGTGGATGAGATCGCCTTGCTATATATTGCTGTGAGCAGTGTTGTCCTTGAGGTTCTTCCATCAAGGAATTTGGTCAGAATCCATTGTTTAGTATGGATTCCATTGGAAGCATATTTGGCAACCGAGAGGTTTGTCGAAGCTTCGTTGGATTGCTCTTACCTGTTTATTCGGGTTCTTCGAGCTCCGTCGCAGACAAAGGTCCCTTTCGTTGTGGGCCTCAGAGTCTGTTCCTGTTGGTTTATTATGCTTTTGAATGTTTTGTCCTTTCTTGTGTTATTTCCGGACTATGTCTACTTTATTTCCCTTAGCTTTATTTGTGTGTATTGGTACTTATTAGTCTTTATACGTTTGG
>JANTPZ010114468.1:0-16318 GCA_025593235.1 Vachellia pachyceras
ATGAAGCTGTAATGCTGTTTGAAAAGATGAGTGAGGATGGGACCAAGGTATTGCCGAATTTGGTAACTTTTCTAGCCGTTTTATCAGCTTGTGGTCACTCTACGTTGGTGGAGGAAGGACGAAAATGTTTCCAATTGGCGATGGAAAAATACGGTCTTGAACCAGGTCCAGAACACTATGCCTGCTTCATAGAAGTCGAGCTGGTAGAATGGATGAATCATGGTCTGTACATTACAGCATGATTGAGCTAGGTACCAAGCCTACTGAAGGGGTATGGATAGCATTGTTGAATGCTTGTAGTCTCAACATGGATGCTAAAAGAGGTGGATTCGCCTCGAAGCATCTCTTAGAGTCGGAACCCGGTAAAGCTAGCAATATTGTTCTTGTATCAAATTATTATGCAGCCATTGGAAGGTGGGCTTGTGTTGATGAACTGAGAAATATCATGAGCACAAAAGGGTTGTTTAAGGAAGCTGGGAATAGTTGGATTACAGTCACTGGCTCCTGTCAAGGTGTCAAGTATTTGTCCGCTTGATTATTCCATCCTCTAGGTTATGTTTGAATCAAGGGAAACGGATATGAAGTAAAAGGAAGTGATGCGTTAATTTAAATCTAATCCAAGGATCTAAACTAGACATTTCCTTCTCTAACCCTTTACTGTCCGAGCAATCCCTTTCGAAGGTTATCGATTCTGGAATTGGATTCCGTAGGCTTCATTACGGTGGATGATGTTGAAACAGCTCTTAGAAGATAATAATTCTTTAACCAGAAAGGAGTATTAACATCTAGCCGCTTCACGATTACTTAAGGAAGATTCTCGATGCTCTTGTTTTCAACGTTACAACTGATGGATTATGGATTGTTTCTGTTGGAATTATGTCACTTGACAAAGTGGTCTAATGCATATAACGCAAGCAACTTTGTATCACCAAGAATGGGTCCATAGTCAAAGTGGCGGTAAGATTTTGAAAAATGAGAATTTGTGGTTCATATTGGGTTAAAGTGTTCATACCTTGTAAACTGGTATAGCTGAAAATTTGGACAAAAGTTAAAGTAAGATTCAAGTATTTATTTTAAACGCTCATCATAAATTGTTGTATGGTTTAAGAAACACTAAACTATTTAAAAATTGTCTATGTATCCATGTATAATAAGGAAACAGTAAGGTCCCAAATGACTGAATTCATGACAAATAGGTCTCAAAAAATTCTTCTAAAAAATGAGTTGTAAATATTGATTTGGACAATTACAAATTCAGAATCTTGTACTATAGATAAGACATTTAAATTTTAAATATAGCTCAATTTGCAGCAGAGATTCTTATTTTCTAACTGTTTGAATTAATACTTATAATTCATTATTTTTTTAAAAAAATAGGGATGTCACTATCAATAACTCATTCTTTTGGGATCATTCTCCCAATATAATATCGTCTAAATCCTAAAACAATTAATGGGAATCCAAGTCCATTTTTTTATTGCAAAAAATCATTCAAGCTCGGTACCCTTATAATTGTTTTTAATTCTTGGATGGTTTCCATATTTATTGATGGAATTGTTTGAGACGGCACTGAAAAAGTCAACGAATAACTGTCAGAATTTTGAAGTTGGGAGATGATTTGAAGGAAAAAAAAATAGACTTCTTACGAAATTCTTAAATTAACCAAATTCGAACCAGCATAACATGAATAAATAAGGGAGAATTACCCTCAGATTCCAAGCAATTAATTACAAAATGGTCCCAAATATTAGTCTTAAATACAAAATGGTCCCAAACATTCACAAAATTACAAAATGGTCCTAGGAATAACTGCTCGGGTTAGCAGCCTTCATTTTACAACATCAGCAGCCTTCATTTACAATCCGAGCAGCTATTCCTGGGACCATTTTGTAATTTTGTAAATGTTTGGGATCATTTTGTATTTAAGGCTAATATTTGGGACCATTTTATAATTAATTGTCTTGCTTAGGACCTGAGGGTAATTCTCCCAATAAATAACTGTATAAATGAGGACAATTATTATAATATTCTCTCCTTCTCTAAATATAATAATATATAATTCTTTTAACTTTATGTCTCATTTTAGAATACATAATTTACAATATTTCTAATTATTTGTTTTCTAACTCTGCATAAGTTTGGTAACTATCTATTACATTTGAGGGAGATTTATTGTAAGGTTCCATAGAATGAAGTTATTTATGAAAAGATCTCAAAAGGTTGTCAATGACAAGTCGAGGAGCACCATTGACAAGTGGAGCAGCTGCCATTGATAACTCTTAGAACCTTTTCATAAATAACTTTATTATATGGAACCTTACAATAAATCTCCTTACATTTTAAAAAGGGAAGGAAGGAGTGTGACATTTGGCCAGTCAATTTATTTGGCAAGTTCTCGCCAGAGAAAAATTATTTGGCAAAATTGTGGCAAAAAAAAGAAGAAGCAAAAATGACGTGTTGGACAAATTATTTGGCAAGTTGGGAAAGAAGTGCAATATATATAAAGCCGTTCACACTATGGTGCCATTATCATTTTGTTTAGAGAGAGAGAGAGAGAGATTGAAGGCATGTTGAGATCAGGAAGCAGTAGGAGGGGAGGTGGCAAGTATGAGAAATTGGGGAAGGAGGGTTGTGGAAGTGGCGGGGATGCAGCAGAGAAAGAGGAGCTCAAAAGTTTGGCATCAACAAGAGAAATAGACTCAGGCAGCAGCAGCAGTGTGCAGAGGCAGAGCCATCCGATCTTCAGCTTCTTGCATTTTGCAGGAGGGAAGAAGAAGAAGAAGGCAACGGCCAGGCCTGAGATGGTGAGGTACGCTGAGTATCTCAAGGAAGGAGGCACGTGGGATCCGGATTCTAATCAGCCTGTCATTTATTACAAGTAACACCCACACACACACCCACCTTAGCGCATATATATATATATATTTATGTATGTATGTTCCTTCTCTCTTCTCCCGCCTGCTTCACCTCCTCCTTGTTTCGATTTCAAGTTCGACGCTTCAAGTATGTCACCAAGGGAAATCTAATCTTACTTTATCATCTTCTCAGGTTGCAGACATATGTATACATGTTTGGTTAACTTGAAATAAGAAAAATGTCATCTTTTCCATAGTTCATTTCTCCATTTTATTTTTATGTACAAAAAATAAAATATTTTCCCGTCCTTCAACTATCAACTATTTGTCACGCAAGCCTTGCATGGAGCCATGGATTAAATCGCCGATCCATAGAAAGTAAGCTGTGACCCATGAAAATGGCCCGCATAAACAGGTCCATAGAGTCAAACGACGTCGTCTAGGAAGATCACATTATCTTGTGAGCTTTGGATAGAATTAATAGAGGGAAAGTGCCAGCCAACTTCACTTCAACTGTGGACTGTGAAGCTCCGGCAATGGAGCTGGTAGCTTTGCCCTTGGCTCCAACTCTTCCCAGAAAGAAATTTCCTTCTCTCACTCTATTTCCTGGGCTTATCTCCAGAACTATATGCCTTCAAATCCCACTTGAATTTTCATCCCAATTTATCACTTTTATGAATAGGAATGGTCGTTTTGAAGCATGTGCCCGTAAAAAAGTGAGGGTCAGCGAACTAGAGTATAGCAGAGAAATTGAAGGAGCAGGGGAACCACGTACGACCTCTTCTTTGGACGATGACTCGTCTTTCTTGTCTCTCAGCGAGAAGCCTGACAGGAATTTGGCTTTGTTGGACGATTATGAGGCGGAGGAGCTTGATTATGATTCCCACACTGACCATCGAAGCGGTAAGTCTCTTCAAAGTCTAAGAATTTTTTTTATGCTTCGTTCATCACCTTGTTTGGACTTCGTTATTTTGTTCATGGTGAAATTTAGTGGGAGCAGACTATTTATAATATTGAAAAGCTGACATTGTAGCACAATTTTCTAAGATTAACGAAAAAAAAACACTCCAAATTCAACTGTGAAGTCTAAAAATTTGACTTATGGATGAATAACCCCTCTTTTTAGTTTTCTGATATTTATCTGTAGAGATGGAAAACACAGGATATGGATTAAAAATAATAATAACTAGGATAACCTTGGAGGTGATTATCATATAGCTATAGCTTCTTCTTCTCCTACTTCCGTTGTATAAATAATGAAAGCTTTATGGAGAAGCTGATATGCAGTAGTTCTGCTGACTTGTGAACATGTAATCACGCATTCCTTTTGCGTTTTTGCTGCTAACTTGAATGAATCCAATGCAGGATATGTGGCTTTACTTGGGAAGCCAAATGTTGGGAAGAGTACATTAGCAAACCAAATGATTGGTCAAAAGTTGTCTATAGTTACCCAGAAACCTCAAACAACAAGGCACCGTATTCTTGGTATATGTTCTGGCTCAGATTATCAGGTTTGGACTTAGTGGAAGCTGATTGGTTTGATTTGGTCAGCCTGTTAGCTGGTTGATTAAACTCATTATCATGCACGGCCCTTTTATGTTCAAAAGTTTGATGCAGAGTTCTGATTTTAACTGTACCTTTCTCTTGGCCATTCACTTAATTTCTTTAATTTCAGGAGAATTCGGACATCTCTTAAAGATGCTTTGAATCTATGATTGTTTCTGTTCTGAAATTGAGCTCAGCTCTGAAAGTGTTGTAATTTTTTTCTGGGATGAAAAAGCTATGATAAACATGATATAATTTTTTTTAAATGTTAGTCTAGTGTTGAAGTAATTCGAAATATATTATAATTATACCCATTAAGAAATGTTTTAGTACTTCATATACACAATTCATGGTGATTACTTCTGATTCTTCATAAAGCAGTGGACTCTGCAGTGATAAATGATCTGATACAAGTGTTTCCCTTCAAAAAGCTGTGCTTGAATGTAAGAAATCAAAATGATGAGATTGATAACTTGTTTTCCTGAAAGATAACTGAGTCCATCCAGTTCTTACATGCATCAATGGTCATGAGTTAAATAAATATTGAGTTTTTTAGGCTCTCGATATGCCTAGCCAAATCATTTTTAATCATTATTTCTCTGACTTGAGGTTCACTGGCAGATAATACTTTATGATACACCTGGTGTTCTCAAGAAGGAAATGCACATGTTGGACTCAATGATGATGAAGAATGTTCGCAGTGCTGCAGTTAATGCTGATTGTGTATTAATTCTTGTTGATGCGTGTAAAGTTCCTGAAAATGTATGGTTCACGGTTCACAAAACTGTTTTTGTTTTTGTTTTTCATTTTCTAATTGTTTCTTATTTGTAGATTGATGAAGTGTTGAAGGAAGGTGTAGGAGATCTCGAGGATAAGCCTCCCACTCTACTGATTCTTAATAAAAAGGATCTTATCAAACCTGGGGAAATTGCAAAGAAACTTGAGGTTGGAACTCATATTGGTATAGATATTGACAAGTACAAGTGAATTTACTTGTATTGGTGTGCTTTCAACATCGTTCATGTCCTAATTATTTTAAATGCCTTGCAGTGGTATCAGAAATATACTGATGTCGATGAGGTTATTCCAGTTAGTGCTAAATATGGCCATGGCATTGAAGATGTCAAGGACTGGATACTGTCAAAGCTTCCCAATGGACCAGCATACTATCCAAAGGCATGCTGAAAGTCAATTTCATTGGTCCCATTGGCGATTGTTTCTTCTGCTGTTAAATGCCTGACACCATGAAATTTCAACAAGAGCATTTAGTTCTAAAACTAAAATATAAGTCAGCTGAAGTCAAAACTTGCCTTGCATTAGGGAACTTCTGTCCACCAATGAAGAGTATATTAGTTTGCCATCCTATCATCTTATACCTCATCAATGACCTATAGGAATACAGAACACATAACACATGCAATTGCACACACAGTGACTGTCACACGGGTTGGGTGACAGTGGGGAGGACTATCTGTGGCAATTAGATAGCGCCTATGCTTTGCAGAACTGAAAACCGGGAACATTTGGTGATACCTGTTCCACTAATGGTATCATGGTAAGAAGTAGTATGTCTTAACAGTAATAACCTGAAGTCTTACATCCATTGGTTATCGCTCCTTATATCAGAACCAAAGTTCGCCCATCCACAAGTGCTTGGGAAAAACACTGAACATTAAGCCAGTTTTGGTTGGTAAAAAGGTATTAATTTTAAATCGATAAAACAAATGTTTTCACACTATTACATGCCTTTCATTATTTATCCTATAAAATTTCCATGAGCCTTAACTTGATAACTCAAGCATGTTGTATGTTATTTTTCGTTCATTCTTTCACTATGTTTAATGGCTCTGTTTGATATGGCCTTGTATCTTGTACTGAAAGGTATCTAAAAACTTGATTTTCTGTGACCTTGAGGATTTGGATGCCTTTATTTACTCTGAAGACCTCAATAAACATATTTAAGTACAGTTTGCAATTTCTTTTGATTTTTTATGTTTGTGGAATGTTGCTATTGGATGAATTTATTGATAGAAATCTTTTTCCTCTCGGAAGTAACAATTATTGACCTCTTTTATATGAAGAAACTTAATATTTGTCCAGTTATCATTTTCTCAGAACTAGGTTTCAACCTTGCAATTTTCCTGGACAAAAACCAAAAAAATGCAAAAATTCATGAAACCCCATCAGCACAGGAAAACTATGGTGCCTGTTGTTTGAGTTGCGCACGGCCATGCACACTGATGCTTGTCTCCGGCATGTGTCATGTTTTCCTTACTGTTTTTGATGAATCTTCAGGACATTGTCAGTGAGCACCCAGAAAGATTTTTTGTAGGTGAAATCATTCGAGAAAAGATCTTTATGCAGTACCGAAATGAAATACCCTATGCTTGCCAGGTAACCATCAAATAATTCATGCTTGATTTGTGATACAGTTGCCTTATTTCAATTGAAAGGAAAAAGGAGCGCAAATGACAAAAATGAATGAAACAACTTGTTTTCATAGATTTATTTAATAAACTTATTTTAAATTGTCCAGGTGAATGTTGTAAGCTACAAGGCTCGGCCCAATGCAAAAGATTTCATACAAGTGGAGATTGTTGTTGAAAAAAATTCACAGAAGATTATACTTATTGGAAGAGTATGTCACTTATATCTGATTTCCATTATATATTCATATTCATTGGTGAAATCCTGGGGTTCATGTGGTCTCCATAATGTATCGACAATGCTAATAATGCTATTTGGGCTTTGGCAATTGAGCATCAGTTTTGAGTCTTGATCTGTTCTGACTCACAATTAATTTGATAAACAATGGCTGAAAAGAGATCTTGGCATGGATCACAGCACAATAAAATCTTAGATATAAATGTCAAGAATTTTATTCCTAATAGATTGAAAATTAAATGGTTTTTAACTATGACTCTTCCCCTTACTCGTGCATTTATTTGCTTCATAACAAGCACTATACAGTATACAGTAATTTCTTTGGGTTTTGTGCTTTAACTTGTTCAGGAGGGAAAGGCCTTGAAACTTCTTGCTACAGCTGCCCGTCTGGACATTGAAGACTTTCTGCAGAAGAAAGTTTATCTTGAGGTGCATGATTATACATTTCTACGAGATATATATATATATAAATTAATCTCATCAAGCTTCAAGTGGTTGTGAAGTACTATCTGCGTGAACTACACTTAATTACCAAGAACGTTGTCTAAACAGATTGAAGTGAAAGTGAGAGAAAATTGGCGACAGGATGAAGGGCTTCTTAAGAACTATGGATATGGGGGCCAGATACGAGTTCTATAATGTGAAGATACATAGGAATGTTCGTCAGACATCAATCATAATGTGTAAGATCGTCTTGCTGAAGGCGGCGTCAAAACTTGAATAGCATGAGATATTTGATTGACGCTGCGCCCTTCCTCAACTTTCAGCCATGTCAACTGATCCTCTATAGTAAAAACGGGGATCAACACTAACAACTAAAACTGTAAAAAAGGAGGAAAAGGATCTGACTTGGAAAGAAATTGCTGGTGATGCAGCGCCCCCATGTTAGTGTATCAAATGGAGAGTTGAAATCACTGAATTAAGGATTCATCAGCTTCAAGGGAACTATCCCAAGACCTGCTGTTTTTCGTACCTTTTTAATGAGATACATGATGATAGAAGCCTCACCTAGAATTCTAGGGAAAAAATATTCTGGAGTTTTATTTTTGTTTAATCTATTTTCATGTTTCATGTGCTTTTAATAGGTGGTCATTATCTTCATGTGTATCAGCCCCTTTCTCATCCCAGAAAAATAAAACATGTTACTTGCCAATCGTAATTAAAATAGAACTTGACTTGCACTGGCTAAACGGCCTTTTCATTCCAGAAGAATTTGACTTGCACTGCTGAAAATATATTGATCTTCTCGTGTGTTGCTAGAATGCCAGAATGTTTGAGAAGTATCTCCTCTTTAAGAAAATGTTATATACTGAAGTGTGAGGGCTGCCAACTAAGTATGGGTAATAGAAGCTTTGACCATGGCAAAGGGAAAAGAAAACAATTAAGAAGCTTTTATCCCCGTGTGCAGCGAAGGATATAGATTTGAAATAGCCTCCCTTTTACCGTTTAGATTTAATTTGAAATATTTAAATATTATTATTTTGAAATGGCAATAAAAAGATTATTTTTATTTAATATTTGATTTATTAAAAAATAAAACTTAAACTGTCTAAATGATATATGATTTTTGATTCAACGAAATTCAAGCATTGAGGTCATTCTTGTGTGAGAAGAGAAGAAAGAGTTTAATCCAATTCATTGCATTCACAAAACCGTAAATTGCAAGCAGTTTGAAGAAGGCGCCGCTTTTATTCTTGGGGAGTAAGTTTCCGACAAACCTAGACATTGATTCACACTCGCATCCATGCATTGCATGCAATATTTCTGTATTTCTAAGAGTTTATCCAGAATTGGCAGAGCAGGGGGTTCCACGAAAACAAGCTGGTCTTCCACGCCGGCCTTCTTTATGAACGGAAGCCCAATCTCATAAAAATCTCTGGCTGGATCCACAGCTATATTCTGCAATCAAGCGATTTTCAAGCACATGAAG
The DNA here is from genome assembly GCA_025593235.1 of Vachellia pachyceras. Taxonomy (NCBI): domain Eukaryota; kingdom Viridiplantae; phylum Streptophyta; class Magnoliopsida; order Fabales; family Fabaceae; genus Vachellia; species Vachellia pachyceras. The sequence continues at coordinate 8,995 of JANTPZ010114468.1, forward strand.
GGAAAATTAATTAGTTACGCGGACTTGAAATAAGATGATACGACCCGGCCTTTCCATCATACAGGATTGAATGTTGAGCGCAGTGAGGAGAAGGGAGTAGCCTGTGAAAACTCCAACCCCAATCGTCTTTTTCGCGTCAGGAGCTTCAAGAGCAAGGCTATGAGCTGACCCGCATCAAGGGATGCAGCGATGAAGTTCATAAAAAGTAGGGATTGATTACGCCTCTCTTCTTGTTGTTTTCCTTTTTTTTTGAGTGGGAAAGGGCATTTCACCCCCGGTATCCCGGATCCTTGCGGACCCAGACTAATCCGGGGTCGCCCTGGAGTGCGCCGGGACTTCTCAGGGTTCGAGCCCAAGACCTGACGGGTACGCGGCGCCTTGCCTTCCCCTGAACAACCAGTCGGACCAGCCCCCCTGGGCTTCTTGTTGTTTTCCTTAGTTGAATCTATGAACCAGATCTCCATGGTGTGAACAAGATTTACGTGTTTATTTTTTTTTTCCGAGTTGAAATACAAGGAAGAAGAAGATTGCCACGGATACAAGCAAGAAGAAGAATATTTTTTTTCAAAAAAAAAAAAAGTTAGTTGAATGCCATGTGAGCAAGTCACGCCGCAAAACATTTGGTTCAGTTAAGATTCCGCTAACTCGGGGTGAAATTAATACAAAATAAAACCTTCTGAGCACTCTTGAGACTCAAAAAAAATTTTGGATACTGAGTGATATTTCGTGAATACTTCCGAGAAAATTACCCTTAACCTATCTTTATTTATTTTCCTGCCCATCATTCTATGAATATATGAGTGTGACCATCGTGTCATCACTTGTACAGTTGCGTGTACATGAAAGAAAAGAAACGAAATACGTACAGTAAATTATTCACAGATGGTCAGAGAAATGAAGGACACTAGCTATCATATATCTTTACTCTATTAACATGACCTGCCTCAAGGTCATGAACATTTGAAAGACCAATATATGTTTGGCATTTAAGGATTGAGAAAATTTCTGATAGACAGGCGCGTGTGTAGAAGCCAATGGAAGTTAAACCATGCAACCAAATTGGGTCATATAATTAGCAATATATCACCGTTCTTTATTCAAGCAAGAAACCCGATGATATCAGAACAAGTTATCTTACTAAACATTTTGTTTAGTAAGGAAAACTATTAGATATGGACCGTCCAGATATAATTTGAGCCGTCTATATTTAATTTTTAAAAAGTCTGTATTTATTTAAAAAATCATTTCAGTAGATATAATCTCTAAAATAAAAACACAATCTCTTAATATTATTTTTTTAAAAAAATAAATTTTTATTTAAGAAATCACTGTTTAAAAATAATGAAATCTGATATGATTATGCATACCAAGAAACAATATATTGATTGATGTGACACCAAACATACGAAGGAAACTTCAGTCTTGCCGAAGCCAACGGTGAATGGAATACAAAGTATAACCCAAGCAGACCGAAAATGACGTAGAAAGAAGGATGAGTTTAAGAGGGAAGAAGGATTCGATGGTATTGGCCACCAAAGTATTCCAAAGCCAAAACCATGTCCAGCTGAATGCCATCCCAATACCTGCGCCCACCACCACCTGGCTTACTGTGTGAAACTGCTGCGACACTCGTAGATACGACTGCAAATATCAATTATATATAATTACGATCCATCCCTTTTTTACGTAACAATGCAAACATAGCTATTTTATTTTACTGCTGCATGCATGAGAGTGTAGCAACATAAAGATCACTTGTCAAATATAATGTCGCCCTAATGTTAACTGCCTTGCCTTCACCCATATAACCTAATGCAACAGAGAACCAAAATAATTACGTGCGAGACTCCTATTGGATTAAGTTTACCATTAGGCTTAACTATTCAAGAATAGAAGCTACGCAGCAGCAGCAACACACACGCACTTACTAAATAAGAACCAAATGCTAATGCCAGTCCGCTGATTGTAATGGTGAACTCATTCATTCCTGCCCATTTGAGACCTGCATGATTCAAGATTCCAGCTATTGTATAATATCTTATATATCACTTGTGCTGAAAAGAATAATGCAAACTAGTGGTAGTAGAGTGCGTTTAATAATATTATGATAAGTGAGAGAAATTACTTACTTGACAAAATGGCGAACATGGCAATGAAGTAGAAGGTTTGGGCATGGGAAGAGGGCATGCCGGGGTCAGATTTGAGGGTAGAAGGTCTTTCCTGATTCAGTATTTGTTTGAGCTCTACCGAAAGCATCATATTTATAGCACATCCCAGTGCAAACCAAAGGGTTTCTGCGTCATGCCTCCATAGAATATACGCATTGAATATAAAAGCTGTTATCCACTTGCTCTGTAAACGACAACCCCAAATACATCAGCTCCTTGAAATTATAGTAATTATATTGCCTGGCATGTTTGAATTGAAGATAATAGATGAAGTAAAGGGGATGAGCAATAAAGGTTTGGCCAAGGAGATATATATGACAACTTCAAAACATGAACGACAGGACCAAATCATAACCAGAACTGTAAAATTTCAGGCATGATGATGAGAGAACAAGTAGAACAAATTACGAACCAGTCTATTGATAATTGATTCCACCCTGCGGAACACAAACGTTGAAGGAATCGACTCGGATGACCCATCAAGGAAAGTTTCTTGTTCAAGTCCTCCATCAGTACTATTTGTCTCTCTGAAAGCGGAAGATTTAACCAAATTCTTTACAGTCCTTTGTTCCCAGATTGATTTTATTTCAGAAACAGCTCTCCTAAGAACGATTCTACGGCAAAATATTGATGATGATGAAGCAGGAAAAGTACGAGGAAAGGAAGAATCTCTGAAGCATCTGTGGTTAAGCGAATTGGTGGGGTTGAAGTGGGCGAAAATAGATTTGTTTGAAATGGTGGTGGTTGAAGCCATGTGGACGAGCGGTAGCATCCGAGGATATTGACATATATATAAGCAATAAACTATACGTGCAAAAGGACGTGTGTGAATGAAGGCCCGCCCGCTAAGTCTAAGTATGGGATCTGTTTGCACATGTTGATTAGGACCGAACCCTTTATTTTACTAGGACCGTCAACTGGAGCCTAATGAAATCAATCAATCAAAACTTAATAATCTCAATGTCACAGCAAGCAGATTTGAGTATTACCGAGGATAGGCATATTTGTGTGGATACATTAACCAACTTTGTTAACTTTTGTGATGGCTTAGCTTGCTTGGTCATATTATCAAGTCAATAGCTTAAACAATATCAACTTGATCTTACACCAAACGTAACAGAGCGCGGCGGGTATATAGTTGGCTTCTAAACATGTGTATCAAAATCATTTTCCTAGTCTTGAGGGAAAAAAAAGTAAATTCAAGTAATAATATTTCAGGTGAAGTCAATGCACTAAAGAGGCCGTGCCTGGGATATTGATCCCGTTAATCTAGCGTCCTGCATTAAAATTGGCAACCTTAGTTGCTTGCAACAGAATTTTTGAACTACTCCTATAAAAAAATGTGATTATATATTACCATTTCTTACTTTGGAAAATAGTGGATGCTAATCAGTCTTAAACTTTTGGGCAAACAAGAAAAAAGGAATGAGTCCTAACTAGTAGGTTTTTGTGTTGGATAATGATTTGAACTCAGACAATGATGTTGAGTGGTACTGGATGATTCATTCATGGGTTAATACCACTTTTTGTTATTGAAGTTCCACTCAATTTTGATTTTGATTCAGGAAACTTAAAAATAGATGGTTTTTATCCTTTAAATTTACTCCATTTTTAACTATTGGTCCTTAAAATAGTTGACAGTAACTGTGCGCTAACTTCGTTATGTTGCTAATATGGCATGCTAACTAGATAGTTAACTTAATGGGATTAATATCACTTTTGGTCCTTAAAGTTTTACCCAATTTTGATTTTAATCCATCAACTTTAAAATTAGTGGTTTTAGTCCTTTAAATTTATCCCATTTATAATTATTGGTTCCTAAAGTTTGAAAAAAATTTGGAGTTGCAATTGACAGTATTAATTTTGCTGCCATACGCTAACAATGATAAGTTACTTATATGACATACTGACTGAGTAGCTAATTCAACAAAATATACTTTAAAATAGTAACTTTTATTTCTGAATATACATATAATAAAAGAAAAAAAGAATCACTTCCGCATAGTTTCTTCATGGAACGAGGGGAGAGGGTTATGGCACTGTATTCCACAGCATAAAGGTTAGTAGCAATTGTTCCCACGAAAGATATATAGAAGAGGGATATTACCCAGAATTTCACTATATTGAAAGATTAATTTTTCTTATTTACGGTATTTGATGCGATTTTGACCTCGTTTTGAATCTCTTATCTATATAGTTTTCTATTTGATTGTGATTTTCACCATAGGAATTCTCCCTTCCAATTTTTTATCACACTTGTGTTCTTGCATTTGTGATGTCCAATCTTCTTTCTTTGGATAGTTCAATAATATTATTAAATTGTGTAGTGAAATGTGATAGCTTCTGCTAGGAGCTCTTCATCACAAATCATATAAGCAATTTAACGGATTTAGCGTTATGTCGGCAAAATTAACACTGCCAATTGCAACTTAAAATCATTTTTAAACTTTAGGGATAAAAGATTATAAATGGAGTAAATTTGAAAAATTAGAATAATCAGTTTTAAAATTGATGAATCAAAACCAAAACTTATTTGAAATTTTAAAGACCAAAAGTGGCATTAACCCTCATTAAGTCAACTACCAAATTAACATGTCGTATAAGCAATTTAACGGAATTAGCGACACATGAGTAAAATTAACATTGCCAACTGCTTCATGAGCCAACGGTTATAAACAGAGCAAACTTAAATGATCAAGATCATCTGTTTTTAAGTTGATAGATCAAAACTAAAATTGATATGTAACTTCAATAAACAAAAATAGTATTAACAAGTCGTTCATTTATCAACCGCTGGACGGTCCCTGCAATAATTGAGTAATTAAGTTTGGAAGAATGAGGAAAGGTACGCTGTCGCAATTGCTCAAGACAAGAGGGCCAAATAATATAAAAGAGACGTACTAATATTGCCATTTAGGGCAGGTAGAAACCAACTTAAATTAGTCAATCTGTATAGTATAGGGTTGTTTAAGTATTATAAGGCCTCGAATTTTAATTGAATAGAATATGGCGGAGAGGCAGGATGAACAATGTCCGGTTCGCAGTTTTAAATGAACAATGTCCGGTTCGCAGTGTTCCGATCAACGCTAAAACTTTCACCATCCAAATTCAACATGGACTACGTTATTTTTTTTATTTTTAGAAAAGCTATTTTAATGTGTGCGTGGTTATATAAAAATAATTTTTAACTTTCGGTTTTTCATAAAATTATTTTTTATTTTAAAATCATCAATTTAAAATTTTAAATATAAAATGCTGAAAATGTAATTTGAACAGTGTAAATCTTACGTAACGACAAGCATCAAAACTAGTCGAATTTCAAATATTATAAAACATTAATGGAAGCCACCCGGACGTGATATTTCCAATGTTCCCAATTAATTCGCCACGTTGAATCCAGAAATCATGGTTCATGGTTTAAGTTCAATTTTCAAAAGCCGATAAATACACCCAAAGAATAACTTTTAACTTTTAAAATCATAATTTCATCATAAAACTTTTGTGTGAGTTACATAAATACTTTTAAATTCTTCAAAATAATTTTTAACCCTCAAAATTATAATTTAGGGTTAACCATTGGTTTTTCAAAAAATATTTTTCTAACTCTTTCAGAATTTATTTTCCAAAATCTATTTTTTAAAATTACTTTTATCACTTTTTTTTAGAAGTTATTCTCTAAAAGTTAATCCAAACACACCAAATCAATAGTTGATGCAAAACTTATTATTTCTTTTTTTGGCGAAAGACAAAATATTGTTATTTCAAAACAGTAATAAAAGAGTAATATTTTGTGCCTATTTACAAAAATGTTGGGAAATCATGTTTACACACGTTGAGATAAAACTCATCTCACATATTTACTTTATACATCATAAACCATGTCGTAAAAGTAGTATACACCCTTGATACTTTTTTTTTTTGCCAAAGTATACACCCTTGATACACCGCTTACGTTTAGCGTACAAATATGATATCGCAATTTAATATTGAATTGCAAGTCTGATCAAAACAAAAGGGCAAGATTACAGGGCGGTTTAAGTGCACAACGTATTAACTGAGCACCGATTTGGGCAACCACACTTTGGAAAACACGCATCATTTTCTAGCGATAGCTGACCAACCTTTTGAAAGCTTTGATATAATAATTGATTAATTATATAGTCAGGGATTTCAGACCAAAAGATGTCGAAGTCAAACATCACTTGTCTTGTTGGATGTGTCATCAATCTAATTCGCCATCGGTTGCGTTTGGACTTTGGTGGTACGACCTTCTTTTTACTTCCATTGCAATTTCATTTAAAAGAATGTGCTTGCTGAATATGATATGAATAACTTATTTTCAACCAACTACGTAAATTAAGACAAAATCATATTGAAATTTATAAAATCATCTATAAAATTTGTAAACTCATCTATGAAATAAGTAAGTGGGAAAAGTTATATCTCAACGGATTTTTCAAACATCCCTAGTGATATAATCTATTTTTTCAACATAATTCAAGATCTATGAGATAGTTAAGTGAGAAGAGTTATACCTCAACTTGTGTAAACGGTATTTCTCAAACACTTTAATGAGCATGTATTGTATTATTAGATAGTATAGTTCTAATTTTGTCCCAGGTTTTCACATGAGTATTGGAAATCTCAAAACTTTTTCAAGTTCAATTCCACCGTTTTAAAACAGGAGAAAGAAAAATTTAAATGACATTGGTCCTATTATTTTGAAACTTTCGATTTAACATTAAACATAAAATAACTTATGAATAGCTCTAGCATGAAAAGTTTTAAGGAAAAATTAGACATTAATCCTAAATAAAAAATATGCCAGTATATAATTAATATAGATTTATGGTGATTATTATTCATATTTTACATCTCATACTCCTTCCCATGCATGTGAGGGCTAAAAGAAGAAGAATATCTTGGACAGATACAATATAATGAAACAGGGGCCATGTGATTAATTGGAAATGGAAGTTAAAAAAATTAACACACTGTAAAGGAGCTTAAGGAACCATAGCTTGCTACTTAATTATGATTTGTACTTATGATCTAGCTAGTTCTTTCTTGAATAGCGAAATGAAGCAGCAAGAACGTACATAATCTAATGGAGCTTCGCTTTATATGTAGATGTATTGTTGATATATATACACATA
>JANTPZ010114469.1:0-22059 GCA_025593235.1 Vachellia pachyceras
TTTAAAAATATAGCGTAAAAGGTACCTTTTGTAGTAGTGTATATTATGAATATGATAAAACATAAACTCAAGTAAAAGATGACAGTATAGTATGCATGTGACTTATTTGGATAAAAAATATGTAATGTATTGGATTATATATATATATAATATTTTTCTATAATTTTATTGTTTATGTATTTAAATTCATACAATATTTTTTCCATTTATTATAGGGTAAAAATGCAACCAAGACCATGAATTATTTTTGAAGGTGCAATTGGCAACTTAAGGTATTTATAGATACAATTTTACCTTCAAAGTAATTAAATTGAAGCAATTGTGCCCCTTAATAACAGAGTGAGTAACGTCCGATAAATCCATTGTCACATTTTTTGACACGTTGTTATTTAAAAATATGCCACCGTGTGTATTTTTTTAACAAAATAAAATTTAGGGTTTGCAACATGTACGAATTGAGAACATTAGGCGGCAGACACTAGGCAACAAGGGATAACTCATGGACAAAGACGGCTGTGTGGATGTGGTGGAAGTTACATTTTCAATATGATTCACTGTGTATGAAATAAATATATGAAAGAAGTCTGGTCTTCACTTGTACGAGCATACTTTTATAACACCATCACAAATAGGTCCAAAGATGTTGTATGTTTTGATGCACCATGGAAACCATTTGATGAGACTTTGGTCCATGGATAATGTACCAGTTTGGATAACTAATAGAAGTAGCTTTTGTTAAGAATGCATTTTTGGATAAATGTTAAAAAAATGGTTTTTTTGTGAAAATAAAAAATTGTTTATATAAACATTGGAAAATGACTTGAAAGAAAATGAGTCTCATTAAATAATACATACATATACATATATATTATTGTATATAGTGTGATAAAATTAGGTAAAAAATAAAATGACAAATTAGTTAGAATGTCTTAGGTTGTGACTTGTAATGTCCCAAGTTGTGATTTAGAATGTTTAGGTCGTGACTTTGAATTTTCATATCTAGGTCGTGATTTAGAGTGTTCTAGGTCACGATTTGGAATTTTCATATCTAGGTCACAACTTGAAATGTTCAAGTCGTGTCTTGAAATGTTAAGATCACAATGTGAAATATCATTATCGTGAAATGTCACTACTCGCTCTCCTTCTTCTTGCACTGAGCTTTCTTGCTCTCTCTTTCTCTCTCTCTCTCACTCCAACACTCCATCCATAAGCATATTCTCCTTCTGCAAGAAGGAGCTTTTTTCTCCTTCTCATTAAAATTCATTTTAGAGCCAAATTTCATTTTACATAGACACTTATCCAAACACGGGTCTGGTGATGGAAAATACCTTTTGGGTTGGGGATACGTTCTATGCACCCCAAAATAATTCCTAAACACACCCAATGTCACCCTTTGGAAATGGCCTTATATTACATTGATATATTTCATGGTTATGCGATGTTTTTTTTTTCTTGTCTCGAGACATTTACATTTGATGCCTTATGACCTTACGTTCAAATATAAGCAATGATCACTAACTTTTGTTAGGCAAAAAATGATCACCAACAGTAATTAAAAGTATGTTTTGAGAGATAATTACTAGTATTACATTTTTTTTTTCTTGAAGGAGAGTCAAATGATATATTTTAATAAAAGGGTTAAAATCCATTTTTACTTTGAAAGTTTTTACTCATAGCACTCAACACTCTGGAAGATTTTTTGATGCAAATTTTCTTTGAAAGTTTAAAAATGGAGCAATTTTGCCTCAATTTAACAGACTTAAATGACAATTATTTATTAATGGTCAAATTGAAAATGTTACATCAGCAATTTTGGTCAAAAATTTTCAAGTGCGACATTGGTCCTATTTTAAACTTCCATGGTCAAAATCGCCCCACTTTTTAAACTTTCAGGAAATAATTACCCCCTCAAAAACTTATAGATATCCAATGACCCTCAGAAAAAACTTCCGGATCAATTTTGCCCCTCAGTCATTTAAAAAAAGATTGATATCAAAGTGGTGAAGTTCAGAAGGCCTAATTCCCTAAAAGCCCAGGGGGTGAATGGGGTGGGTTCAATAAAGGATTCTTCAATCACTATTTCCCTCCGGTTCAAAGACGGTAAAGGGAGAGTGAATTTTATGTTTTCCAACAGGGTGATCTTCATGAACATAATTAAGATTCTATTTATGATGAAATAAGTTTTTCTTCATGATAACTAAATCCTCTTAATAAAATTAGGATGTTATAACTCCCTCTCCTACTCATCTTTGATTTAGTCCTTCGCCAACCAAATTGCTGGCGTGCATATGTTACGTCACTCCCCCCCCCCTTCTCCAAATCACGATGACGGCAACCAACGAAAAATCCTCCAAGAATTGTTTTTGCCCTGTCCATCTATGACCACTCCAATCCTCATCTTCCTCAGCTTAATCTTTGATCTTTGATTTTGATTTCATGGTTTCTGATTTTATTTTAATTCCAGCTCTGTTTTTTTCCCAATATTTTTCTGGTTCATTCTTTGATTGTTGCTCAAGTACGGGGATGGAATCTTTGGAAGGTGGAAGAAGACTAATAGTTTTAATCGATAGTGGAGCATCGACTGCGTCCTCCCTCAACTGGTGCTCTCCACAAAACTCCAAAAGACTAAAATCACTGTCCAAAAAATAACATGCAAAATACACACACAATCACGCTTTATTTATTCTTAATATTCATCACACCACAAGACAACCCATTAGGATATTTATACAAACTAAATGCATGGCTCTCTAGTCCATTTATTTATTTTTACTTATCCAAGTAAACTGTTTTCTTCACTTATATTCTTAAAAGGACATTAAAATGAAAGATCGCATACACGACCACCACCGTCAATATTCAGTAAGGTCTCTCTCCTGGTACGTTGCCGGCAGGATCATAGTTGCAGACGACAAAAGTTCCTCCATTGTCACACGTCACCTTACCACACCCAACATGAATTGAGTTCTTCCAAACCACTTGAGTGTACTCTATGCATTCCCCACCTACGCACGTGTTGCTGTCGTAGTCGTAGTTCGTCTTCAAGGCCACCCACAGCTTCACAGCATCCGCCCCACTTATGGTGCTCGAACTCACTTCAATGTTCTCGCCATAGCTGCCGCCGGAGAGCACCAGCTGGCAGTCGGCTTTGCGGAGGTTGGCATAGTTCTGGGCATACTCAGCCACTTTTTGATCCCAAGCTATAGCTGGAACTCCAACTTCTGCTCTTGCTGCGTTGTGGACATCCACATAGTCTTGTGGAGAGTCTTGAGCATAAGCTATGAAAGCAAAGAGAAAAAAGAGGAGGAGAGAAAATGGAAGCTTGGATGAGAACTCCATTATTGTTGTCAGTTATTGTGTTTGGTGTTTGGTGAAGAAATGGTAGGCAATGGGGATGAATTTATAGGGATTTTCACGTTGCAAGTTGGTTTATTTTAGTTAGGATTTTGCATGCAACTTGGATGCTGGAAATCTTATTTTAACTATGTTGTGTGGAGGTTATTAGAGCTCAGACTCAGTGTTTTCAGGTGGAAATAGTTAGGGTTTTGCGTACAACTAGGAAGCTGGAAATTTTAAAATATGACGACTTTTAACCACATTGCAGAGATGATGACCAAGAAACTATAGATATTGGGTTATTGGCAGCATTACATTGATTATTAAAGAAACTACAACTTAGAATGATGTGGTTAAGAAAATTATTTAATAATCGTGAACATATAAATATAGACACACACGTAAAAGAATAATTACGTTGGGCAACAGTGCTTCAATTTTAGGATTTGAGGGGTAAAATTGCACCATATTGGAATTTAAGGTGACTATTGTGTTTGGAAAAGTATTTCAGGGACACATATAATTTATATATTAGCCTAATTTATTTATTTAGTAATACTTAGTTTTTAATTTAAATTATGGTCATGATAAATATATGATTTAAGAACAATAACAATGAAATGTATAGTTTATATATTAAATATTGTTTATATGCCTGTTGCAAAATTATATACTTGATTACTAGTAATGAATTTGTTGAAAGAATTTGATATTACAAACATAAGCTGTTGATATGAATATAAAACATTGTAAATATACTTAGGATTAACGAGTTGAAAATTTTAAATTTGGACATCTGATTTTTTTTTCTTTTGGATATCAGGACCTTTGAAATTTATTTGAATGATACATATATCTTCATAGCAATGTGCAGCATGGAGCTCATCAATGAGCATCAAAATTGGCTCCTATGATATATATGTTTGCATCAGAATTTGATTTAAAAAAGAAAAAGAAATATTATATTTGTGTATAATTTTATTTAAAACATTTGCTGTAATCCGTAGGCTTTTATTTTCAAATTTTAAACCCTCACCTAAATACTTCAGAAATGGTTAAATAAGTAGAAACAAATAAAGTTCAATTTTATTTTTTTATTAATGTATCGATTATTGTGTTTAGAGCATTAATTTTATTTCAAAAAGTTTAACTAATTTTAAAAATAAACATCTAGACAATATCTACCAATCAATTATCAAATTCTTTGACACAGAAAATTACCAAAAAACATTCATTTACACATAAAACGTCATGCACATGTAAATCACTTGGGGGGTAACTGTGGCATTTCTTTCTCAACCATCTGATAACTTATTTGTTATATTCGTTTTCATCCAAAAGTTAATCGCGTTTTCTTTCTGATGATGTGCTTGCTAAATTTAACTATGTGACTAAAAATTATATTGACTTGAACCCTCTTGGCAATCCAACGAAATCCCACAGGCAAGGCACATAGGGTTTAATGTTGTAGAGGTTTTATATTCAAGTCAATTAACTGAGTCTAGGTTTAGTGTTAACGTAGTCACATGTAATAAATTAGTTTAATAATATATTAAGGCTAGCTAGGTTGTAAAATCAAGGCAGATTGAGTGAATGTGTCAGCACAAAAGGATGGCAAAATTCTTTTACCACAACGCTTGTGATCGAAATCCATTTCCATGTTGAGAAGTTCATCGATAACGAATCCATACATATATTAGAAATGCTCTTTGAACCATGAGAACAGTATTCATCCTAGTAATAAACTTTCAATATCCAGGTTATATAAGCTTTTTTTTTTTCAAGAAAAGAAAATCTTCACAGTTTGATCATAGGTTTTAATGGGAATTTTTGTTGAATTAATTAGCAAGAGGCCAAGTCAATGTAATTCCTACTCAAGGTGTTTCAGCAAATAGATACCAAATGAAATAAGACAAATAACGTTTGAATGAAAACGAATTAAACAATTAAGTTATGACTTATGTATGATAGTTCAGAAGAAGTCATTATAATTAAATCTGAAAGGCTTCATATATCCGTGCTGTGTGGAGGACTACGAAACAATAGGTTTTGAGTCATTGGCAGCATTATATTAAAAATTATTTCAGGGGTAACGCTATATCACATTGGAATTCTAGGGATTTTCACATGGAAAATCAGTATATTTTAGTTAGGTTTTTGTCTTGTAAAAAAAGGTTAGGGTTTTTGTAAGCCAATCGGATGGTGGAAATTTTCAAATGACTTTTAAAAATTAATCCTTGGAGGACTAAGAAACTATAGATTTTGGGTCATTATCAGCACTATATTAAAAATTAGTTTAGGAATGATATTTTATCACATTAGAACTTAGGGTGAGTTGTGGGTTTAGAAAAATATTTCAGGCACAAATTTATATCTTAAATGATGCAGAAAAGGCGGACAGGAAAGTTTGTAGAGAAAGGAAGAGAAGATATACAAGAGGAATAGAGAAAGAGGGGGAGATTAGATGGAGAGGACAACCCACAGGAAAATCAATCTTATTCAACTCTTAAGGTCTATAAAGCAAATGAGTTATCATGTTATTTATAAGGTCCAACATAACCTAGAAATTAATAACAGAATATTCTAGAAACTTAAACAATTAATGATAAAAGATGAAAATCAATTAATATTAAACTCAAATATTCCCTAATGAACTTAGCTTAAAGAACTTAAACAATTAAGTAATCATTTCTCCTCATCTTAAAGAACTTAGCTTATGACGAGTGAAAATGAAGGCATAGAGCTAAGAAGGAAAGGGTGAGATTTGGAAATCATTTCCAATAAGTAAAATAGCAAAAGAGAAAACCACAACAAGAGTGAGCACTTTGATGACAATGAATATTTGGAAAACCTTTCCACCAAATGTGATAACGAAAAAGAAAACGTTTACAGATCATTGACAACATTTGGTGGAAAGTCTTTCCAACAAATAAGAGACTCATGGAGTGGCCCTTTAAGCGGTGGAGCGGCATTAGGAAATGTAGCATGCACATGTTTGGAATCCACAATGAGAATGAGCACTAATGACAAGATCAAACTCATCACTCACATGAGTCACAAGAGGGCTTAGTGATACCTCTTGGGGGATAGGTGCTAACGTGGTTGTATCAATGCTCTGAATGGGTTCTACAGGAGCCAGGGACAAAAAAGAAACTTCAACCTTTGTTGATGTTCTTGTTCGTTGACCTGCTTTTATTTTCAAATTTTAAATTCTCAACTAATGCTTCAGAAATGGTTTATTAAGTAGAAACAAGTAAAGTTCAATTTTATTTTTATTAATTTATCAAGTATAAGATTATGATGTTCATAACATTAATTTTATATCACAAAGTTTAACTAATTTTGAAAAAAAACATCTATACAATCAACCAATCAATTATCAAATTCTTTTAGAAATAAGGTCTTGCACGTGTAAAATGTTTGAGTTAATTTTGACAATTCTTTCTCTACAATGTGATAACTTAATTGTTATATTCGTTTTCATCCGAAAGTTAATTACGTTTTATTTCTGATGATGTTCTCACTAAATTTATTTACCTTGACTATAAATTACATTGACTTGAAGCCTATGGGCAATCCAACGAAAATCCACAGGCAAGTTTAGAGTTTAATATTTAATATGTTTTATATTTAAGTCAATTAACAGAATCAGTCAACGTTTAGGGTTAACCCAATCACATGTAATGAATCAATTTAATAATATAATATGGCTAGGTTGTAAACTAAACAGATTGAGTGAATAGGCTTGTGTCGAAATCCATTTTCCGTGTGAGAAGTTCATAGATAAAAAATCCATACATAAATTATAAATTCTATTTGAACTTTGAGAAAAATATTCATATTCCTAGTAAACTTTCTATTAATATCCAAATTACTTCAGTTTTTTTTCAAAGAAAAACAAATTCCTCAAATTTTGTTCTATTTCTTCATATGTTAAGAGTTAACCATGAGGCCAAGTCAACGTAATTTATTGTTAGCAAGTATATGCAAGCCATAAGAAATAACAAAAATTAAATTATGACTTGTGATAGTTCAGAAGAAGTCGTCATAATTAAATTACAAATGATTCATGTATCCCTGTCCTCCATCGTCATAGTTGTTTTAAAACAAGCAACGTTACATGTTTGCCCAATCAGAATAGAGATTTTCGAACTTGGGATTATTGATGGAACAACTTAATTAGGTCGTACGCTTACAGTTTCATCTCATTTTTAATTATGTTTTTATAGTTTTTTCGAGGTATAAAAATCCGTATCAGACTTTAAACCTGTCAAGATAGTGAGTTAGATCGTAGTTAATCTATAGGTTAGATCAGTCCTGTTAAAATAATATAATTTAATAAAAAATATTTATTATTAATTATGAACAAGTTAATATAGTAATCTTTAAATAAAAAGGACAAATGAAGACATAATGTTTTAATACGTACATCTCACGACTATTTGATTCTAACAATAATAAAATACAACATTGATAATATTATATATATATTTTTTATAATCCTTTAAAACTTAAAAAGTAAAAAAATAATTAAACACTAAACATAGTCGTTAAATGTTAATGGTAGTTTGATTTGGTAATCCAAAAAATAAAAGTAAGGAATTCTCAAAATGATGACAATTAAAAAAATAAATCCAGTTAATGGCAATCTAAATTTACTAAGACTAAAATAATACAGATTTGATTTAAAAATAAGTTTAATTATAGGCCTTTAGAACCGGTTTTTAATATATTTTTTTTTCATTGGCACTGACAACTTTCCTAATTATATTGATTAGTCTCTATGCTCATAGTTTATTAATTTGAAACAGAAACCACATTAGTAGCTGATAATGTGGCTCTCACTCAGCACATACCTGAATTAATTATGCTTGGCAGATGTAAATAAAATCAAAATGAAGCAAATTATTTGTTGTGTTATGTAATTAAGGAGGCGGCTATTAGAATAAGTTTTAATTTGTATGTTAATAATAAATAAATTTTATTTCTGCATTTTTATAAAAGATCTTCCTTTTAAGTTAATTGTTTTAGAATATAAAAAGATTAATATTTTATTTTTCAATTGTACCCTTGACAAGTAATCAAGATATAGTCAGTCTTATTGAATACGATTACACTGATTGATACCTCGTGAATTTACTAATACTGCCTAGTTATTATCATCACTTGTATTCGCCAGTTTAACGCCAACCAATCTTCTGGTCGTCAATAAATAAATAAAATTACCTAACACATTGCATACAATTGCATTTTTCTTAATTTAATTATCAAGCGGATTGTTTTTGGTTAATAATACAACGTTTTGTTTTAACAAATGTCATTGTAATAGAGTGCTATATAAATTTCCTTTATAAATGGGAGGTTGTGGGTTCGATCCGGCTTATAAGATGTTGTTAATACTCACCTCTTTAATTTAAAAAATAGATTAGGTTTTATTTTTACTCTAGAAGTTTTCGTTTGTGAACGCTCGTCACTGAGAAGATTTTTAGGTGTAATTTTACCCTAAAAGTTTAAAAATTGTGCAATTTTACCCCGGTACAAATAGTGATTATTTATTAACAATCAAAAGAAAGATGTCATATCAACAGTTTTTGTTAAAATTAATTGTCAAACTTGACACTATATAACGTCAGGGGCGATATTGGTCTTATTTTAAGTTTGCGGGATAAAGTTACTCCATTTTTAAGCTTTCAGGGCAATATTGGACCAAAAAACTTCCGGGTTCTAAGAACTCTTGAGGGAAAAACTTTCAGAGTAAGAAATTAATCTTAACCCAAAATAAATTACTAAGCTCCTCTTACAAGTTAAAGGTTGTCTGTTCAACCTCTTAAAACTGATGTTTCAAAACTTATATTCTTAGTTGTCAGACTTTAAAACCTTTTTGTTTTGAAATTTCCATTCGTTTTGCCAACGACCTTCTCACGGTTCCAACTTTTGGGCCAACTTAACCAGCATTTAAAATTCAGGATGCTACATCTGTGGGCTGGTTAGCTTATTTTTCTACATATAAATTCTCCCCATTTGTATTATTTACGGCCTACGAGATAAGTATGCGAAATGAGTTTTATTTTGACGTATGCAAATGAGCTTTTCTAACAAGCACACAAATGACTTTATATGTCAATTTTTCTTTGAAATCCACACACTCTTCGTATAATTCAACCACTTCTTCACAGATGACGTTTTTTCTTCAGTTTTTCGATCAGCTTCTTTCTTATGCTTTTTCATGTCTGGTAGTTTCACCACTGGCTCTTGTTTTGATTTCTCAACATGTCCAATGAATTGCTTTAATTGGAACATAAAATAACGTGCACTGCGTAAAATTGAGTCCGCCATGTAAGCTCTGCAACCTTTTTCTTCCGATAGTGATCAAAATCCTGGCCATCTAATTAATGCCATGAAACACAATCTCAGATATACTTAGTATTGCTGTTATTAGCAGTAATAATCCCCATAAAAAATAATTTACAAGCACGAGACGATGATGTCATGGCTATTTATTTTTTAGGAGTTTCAATCTCTACAAATTCATGTAGGAAACTTTGCTATTTAACTTTGTATACTTTTTTCACTCGTTTTTATCCTATCAAGACTTTCAAAGTCGGATATTTAAATGAACAGTGGCAACAAAAATGTCACAATCTTTTTTTAAATGTCGGTATCAAATAATCAATATTAAGGATCGAAGTTATAAGTATTTTTTGTAGTAGTGCATTTATTGATATACCATCTTTTATTTTTTATTTTTTGCCAAATATCAATACCCCATCGAAACTCCCTTGTTAAGGGGTTACTCACCTCCTCTCAATCCTTTCCAATCTTGCTCGTTGTCCTCTTGGTCAATGTTTCTGTGTTTTATTTTTATTATTATTTTTAATTCCTAATGAAAAAAGTTTTTTTCTTCCATATTCATACGGAATTTCGGATAGAAGCAAAGGTATATATTTGGCAATGGAGTTTTGTCTTGTCGTGTTTTTGCTTATGGGCCTTGCTGAATTGAGCTGACTTACAATCTAGGTTAATTCATGAATCTACTTTTTTCTTTCAAATTTAAAGGGGAATGCATTTGTTAAGATCAATGAAAAAATTTACGGCTTACACTTGAAAGGGATTAATTTTAAGCTCAAAATAGTTTGGGGATACCCTTGTAATTTGCCAAAAAAAGGACGAGGCAGCGACTCTATGGAGATTTTAGGAGTTAGGGTTTGGAATTGTAATATCCATATTTTTTATAACTACATATAAAGGCTAAATGAGTAGTTAAAGAATAATTAAGGGTTTGGAGGATCAAAAGAAAGGAAAGAAAAGAAAAAGGATAGTGAAAAATGTCATTTGTCAAATATAGAAAAGCAAGAGCAAAATAGTTATTTTAAAAAAGTAAGGGACTAAAGTGTGCATTTAGAAATTCAAAGACCTAAGTGTCGTTTCAAAATGGGACTAAAGTGAAATTTTTTAAATTTGAGACTGAATTGCCATTTATGGAATTAAGGGCATTTTGGTAAATAACAAAAGTCAAAGGGCATTTTGGTCAAAATTTGACAAAATATCAAAAAATGTCACAAAGTCTCAAAAAATAGAGAAAAATTCATTGATCAGTAATTTAGACTTGGTTCATGTCAAAATGACAAGAGTAACATTTACAGGAATTTTAAATATTATTTAATATTTGAATATTAAATGAATAATTAATTAAATTTAATTATTTAAAATTTTCAGAGGCCTCAAATATCTGATATCAGAGGAGAAAAAAGTACCTTAGAAATTGTAGTAATTTGTAAAATTATTTCTAAAAGAAAGTCAAAGACAGTTTCTCAGAAAAGAAAGGAAAGGCTCAAAAAAACCGTAAAATTAGGTTTTCTTTAAAAATTAATTAAAGACAATTTTAAAAGCAAATTGAGGAAAGAAAAATCATGGGCGTATAAGATGATTTAGAAAATTTTTAATGACCCTAAACTGGTCAAGTAATTAAGGGATTCCCGAAAAGCATTTACGGAGGAAAATACCATGATAAAGTAAGTATAAAGTAACTTTGGCTTCATAAAGTAAATTGTGGAGACTAGGAAATGCCACTTGGTGTCTTCATATTTGAAGACTAAAAGCAAGAAAAAATATTATCACAAGTGGTAGATTTTTATCACAAGTGGTAGATTTTTATCATGGTAAAGTTACTTTATAAGTCCAAACGAGTCCCATATGAAGCTTCAAGACACCATCAAAACGCCATTTAGGTTGGCCAAATAGAGACGAAAAGGAAGGGAGCACGAACAAGAAAATGAGGAAGTAAGAAGAGAGCAAAATTCATCAAAAGTCAAGGTAAAGTTGTGATTTTTCCTTGTAATCTTCCATACTTCTACCACTCATCTTCCCTTTAATTGGTTTATTTTTGCCAATATTTGTGTATGTGCTGCTGTAAAGTTTTGATTTGAAACGGGAAAGTGAGAAAGAGAGGGATTTAGATGAAAGAGTTGTTAGGAAACAACTCTATACATGATTTGGAATCTATTGATAGTTGTATTGTGTTGTTTGGATGAATATATGAATTTTTCGCATAAAGTCACTGTTCATGGCCGCTGGTCGACCTGCTCATGAAGGAAAATAAATGATTTTGTGATGTTTAATAATGTGAAAATGGTTTAGGAATGTGTTTATATGCATGTATGTGAAAATAGAAGTGAAAAAAATTCACATTTTCCTAATTTTGAGAAACATTCTGATTAGATATAGAACAATGGAAATGAGTATGATTTTGATGCTTGCAATAGGTTTAGAATGCAAAATTGTGTAGGGTATAATTGAGAAAATAATTTTGGAAGCATTTGAACAAATTTTTGCAAGATTAAGGGTTTTAAGGCAAGAAGGAAGGCATTAAATATTAAGGAAGTTTAAGCAAAAAAGGAAGCAAATTCTCTAACTTTCAAATTTACATTGCTATTATTGTTGATTATGTAATTGCCATGTTAATGATATGTTGAGTAATGTATGAACATGCAAGTTCTTGCTTGATGCTTGATAATGATAATATGCCTTGGCAACGTGTGAATGTAAGAGCTTAAGGTTAGTAATAGGGCTGGCGAGCTGGCCCGCTCGGGTTGACCGGTTCAGCCCGCCACCCCAACGGGCTGCAAAAATGCAGCCCAAGCCCACCAAGGCGGGGCTAGCCGCCAAAAACATAAAAAAATCTTTCCTTTTGTTTCAGGTCAGCCCAGTTTTTTGGGCTCAAGTGATTCCTTTTGTTTCAGCCCAGTTTTTTGGGCTCAAGTGATTGGTTTGCACTTTGCAGCATGTAATATAAACATGAAATTAAAATGTTGCAGCAGGCTCAAGTGATTAATGTGTCCAAATTCCAATTGTCCATCAGGCATAAGACAATGTCATTAATTTATAAACTACCTTTTCGCCATATACACTTATACAGCCCAGAAGCGCAGCTAAAAAACTTGAAAAGAGTAGAGGAACAACACAAATATTTACACAAGCAATTACACAAAATTACATGCTTATCCTGCCTTGCAAATTAGAAGATACAGAAACTTCATACTCTCAGCAACAATCCAATACTTGCATCAACAGGAAAGCACACTACCTATGCTTGTGAATCTCCATATTCACAATTCTAACAAGAGTCAATCAAGTCAAGGTATAAGGTTAATTTAAAAACAGGAAAAGCTCCATATGCTTGCTTGGACGTTGAGAGTCAGTTAAGGTATAATTTAAAAACAACAAACCTTGGCTATTTTGGCAGACCTAAGCAGGTCCTTTTTTGTATCAATGCCTCAAGATTCCTAGGAACTAAACAACCACTCATGTAATATAAGCATCAAAATGATCAGTCCATGCAAATACACAAGGTTTAAGCATCCTCAATTACTATGTTGGAAGCTTTATCTGACGCTGCCAAAGGAGGAACCTTTTCATCTTCCTCAAGATTTTCTGTATGTGCCAATGCTATACCCACACATAATAAAAAAAATAAGTGTTAGATCAAATGCACTTTATAAAAAATATAACTATAATGAGATGAATGAGCAAATACCAGTCCATGGAAAACCAAGAAGCCAATTGCGAGTACAAATAAGGGCTTAAACATTAGCCAGAAGAAGACAGTTTCTATACTTGGTGAGGACTCGTGAACCAATGCTGAAAGCTGATTCACTTGCGACAGTAGTAATGGGAATGCTAAGAATATCACATGCCATTTTTTAAAGACATGGAAATCTAGCAGAATTAGTCCTCCAATATTCTAAAATGTTAAACCTTGCGGACGATCTAGGATCAAGTGTGCTTTCTTCCAAATAAGAGTCTAGCTCAGACCTTACCATCAGTGCAGTGTTTTGACTCTTGAATTTGATATAATCCTACATCATATGATACATTAGTAAATGAAGTGTCAATGAAAATAAAATTAAAAAGATAACATTAAACTATTTAAGAATTTAAAACTTACATCAAAAACATCCATGTAGTTGTATTCATCATCCATAGAGACATTAGATGTAAGTGTGGGTCTATCCAACACAGATACATAAGAACAACTTGCTTCATCGCCATGAACAATTGGAGAAGACGGTCTAGACTTGCCCACATCTTTATACTCATAAAAAACACAATACAATTCACTCTTAATATGTTCAACCTTGTCAGAACAATTTGCTGGATCAAGTTTTGCAAATGTAAACTTGATGATATCAAGCTTCGTTCGAGGATCAAGAATAATTGCAAGAGTAAGAATGATACTATAATCACTCCAATATTTATCAAACTTTTCCAGCATTCTCACAACCATATCTTGAATAATAGGATCATCACGATGCACATGTGCATTTAAGAGCAACTCAATTTTTGATATTTGAGTGAAGTACATGTTAGATGTGGGATATGTTGAACCAGAAATCAAATTTGTAATTACCGCAAATGTTCAAGAATGTGCACATTACCTTTACTCTAGAACACTCTTCATTTGTTGGACTGTGATAAAAATTAGAATCCGTGAAGGCCAAGGTAGCAAAAACACGACGATATCTAATTGCACTATCAAGCATTGCATGTGTTGAATTCCATCTAGTTGGGACATCTAATTTCAATGCCATTGCAGTGTCAACACCCCCAACTTGTTCAACACATTTCTTGAAATTTATCATCCTTGCCTCACATTGCCTTACATATCTTATTCTCTCCCTAATCTTATTAATGGTGTTTTCTATTACTTTTAAGCCATCATTAACTATGAGATTCAAGATGTGGGCACAACATCTCACATGGAAAAACACCCCTTTGCATATCAAGCTACTAGTCAAATTCAATTCTTGTTTCAGTAAATTTTGCATACTATCATTTGTAGAAGCATTATCTAGTGTAATAAAAAATATTCTCTTATCAATACCACATTCTATCGATATATCATGTGCCTTTTAGCCAATGCAACTCCAGAGTGAGGAGGTTCCATTTTAGAGAATGCAAGTATTTTGCTATTTAAAGCCCATTTCTCATCCACAAAATGAGCAGTTAAACAAAGGTATCCTTTAGTAGCTATTGAGGTCCAACAATCAACAGTTAAAGTAATTCTACCAGGACTCATCGCTATCTTTTTCTTTATGATATCTTTTTGGTTTAGATAGAAATTCCAAGCATCCAACATAGCGGTTTTTCTAGAAACACTTCTATAATCAGGATTTAAATATGAAAACAAATCTCTTACTGCTTCATACTCAACAGAAGAATACGGGAGATCATGTTTAATGATAGCATAAGAAGTCATGTTTCAAACTTTGTTAGGGTCAATTTTTCTAGCTCTAACATTCCCAGCATGGTCTAACATCATAGCTCCAACATCTTTGAATTTTGGAAGTGAAACACATGCATTTATATGACGTCGAAGAGTTAAAGTCCCATAATCATTACCTCCCACAGTATATACTTTTCCACACCCTTGACATTTAGCTTTTTCTTTGGCATCCACTATTCCAATTTTAGTAAAATGCTTCCAAACATCAGATGTATTTTTCTTTGCCCTCTTACTTGAATCGTCTTGTTCTACAAACATCTCAGGCTGTTTAGATTGATTATCCACATTAGCCATATTGTCCTTCTTTTAATTTGGGCTTCAAATGCAACCTACAGAAAACAGAGATCTCATTTCAAAGAGAAGAAATGTGAAGAATTGGATCAACAGATTTGGATTCATATACACATTGCTAAAAGCTTTGAAATTTTCGATTAAAATATACACACATTGCATGTGGCAATATTGTACAAATGAAAATTGTAACATTTTTGGTGGCTCTGGAACTCATTCAATCATATAAAGTGAACACAGCTCAATGACTAAAACGGCTTCTGGAACTCATTCTAAAACAGCTCAATGACTAAAACATCTCAATGAAAATTGTAACATTTTTTATGGCTCTGGAACTCATTCTAAAATGGCGTCGTTAAAAGCCAAAACCAACTTAGCTTCTTTGAGAAATAAAGCAAATCTGTGACATAAATGACTAAATAATGCAAAACTATTGATATGCCTATAGTTCAGCAGTTCAGCTTATCGTTCAGCATCCATATAGTTCAGTAGTTTAGCTTATTCAATGAAGAAAAACAAAAGCAATAGTTCATGAGAGTTTGAGACTTCTTAGAAGCGAAATGGAGAGAAGTGACTCAAGTGAGTGAGAGGACCTGCAGTTGCAAGCCAAATGGGGAAAGTCTGAGAAGTGAGACTACCCACCGACGAGATGATGATGATGGAGAGAACTCGCCACTGATTGAGCGTAAACCAGAGAGTTAGAGACTGATGCACTGAGTGAAAAGCGGCTAAGCGACAAATGAACAGAGGTAGAGAAGTGAGAGTGAGCGTACCAAACTGGCTAAGTATGACCGGTGACGGTGAGCCTGTGACTTTGTGAGGATTAAGGAGTGTGTGCTTATGATTGAGAGAGTGAAAGACTGAAAGAGGCGCTAGCCACCGATCACCGATGGTGGACTTAGGGTTAGGGCTCAGGGAAGCTGGCACTGGGAAATGGGAATGGGAGAGTGGGAAGGAGCCGAGTGGAAGAGTGGTAACTGATTACTGATTAAGAAGCGAAGGCCGAAATCCGAAGGGAAAGGGAATTAGGGAAGCTGTTGTGCTCTTGTGCCTTGGACTTGGGTTGTGCGTCTCGGTCTCTCCACTCCAGTCTCCACTAGTCCACTCCACTCTCAGTCCAGTTCACAACTGCAAAACCAAAAAAAGGGCCACCCCGCTAACCCGCGGGTTAGCCCGCTCTAACCCGTGGGTTTAAAGGTGCGGGTTGAGAGAACCTGCACCCCTTTCGGGCTGGCTAAAGCTTTCCAAGGGCGGGTTGGCGGGTTGGGCCCACCCGCCCTAGTTAGTAATGCATGTTTAAGTTTCATGGTTTGTATTCATTACACAATAATGATTATGCATGTTAATGTATTAGTTAGATATATTTGCTATTGAAATTCTACAAGTCTCATTCTCCCACGATAACACCTTCTAAGGCCAAGTGCAAGAGCAAAGGCAAAGAAGTGTAAAGGTAAGATGGAATTGTGAATATTAAATCAAATTGTAAGGCTTTTACAAGTTGACTATTGGACTTATGTGCATTTTTGGATAAGTATAGCATAAATTCCTACATTATGAAAGATAATATATATTCTGTGTAAATAGAATAAGCATGTTATATTGTTAGTTGAATAAAATGTACGCATGGAAGAGAGGAGCATGGACATGCAAAATAATTTATAAAGGGTCCAAAGTCCTTATCAAATGTCAAAGTTAAGGAAACAGTAAAAAAAATAGCAAATAAGGTTTAAATGATTCGAAATTTTTCAAAAAAATACTACACATTCTAACTTTAAAATGAGTCAATGTTTACTGAATTTGGATGTGTAGGTAAAAAGTTAGTTTTTCAAAGTTGACGGGAAAATCTGAAAAATTGACAAATGGCCAAATGAACTATGTTTATTCAGATCATAAAATATATTAATTGATCACGAAATTGGACAATTCTATATTTTTCTATTTAGAGAACTTTATAAGCTTCATTTAGAGACTTAAAACACTTGATTTTGGTTTTTATAAAAGAATTTACGATTTTAAAGTTGGCAAAATTTCAAAATTTACCAAATTAATAGTTGCCAGTGAATAGTGAATCGATCGAAAAATTTTAAATTTACTTGTTTGGCAATTTCAATTATTCTAAAGGTATTTAAGTAGTTTATTAATGGTCTAGAAAGAGGAATAAAGTAAGGTGTTACAGGAGTAACTTGGATTTTGGCTGCTGGACATTTTTTCCAGAAAAAAAAATAATGAGTTTTGGACTTGGACCATGGGACGTACAGATAAAAATACATATAGGCCCATAAGTTACATGTTTTAAAATAATTTTTTCCAGAACAAAAATCACAAAACCAAACACCTATCACACTTTGGAAAAAAGCCAAAACAAAACCTAATTAATCGAACCGAAAAGACTGAATTAAGTTCCTTTAATCCTGTTTTCAGCTTTCAGTTTTTATTTACTCACCTCTACACATCAAGTTACAAGTGAGACCGAACCAATAAGGCTCCCACTTATATAAACAAAAAAGCTTTTATGCCATTAAGCTATAATGCCATTGACATTTGTTTACTATGTGCTTGTTTGAAGCTTCATTCATCAACGCTGTACGCAAGTCAAGATAACATGTCTCAAAATCTTTAAAAACCATCTCAAAATTTATAAAAACTATTTTGAAATCTAAAAAACCATCTAAAAATCCGTAAATTCATTTTTCTCAACGGAACTCCTTTCTCTCAACTGAGTTTCCAATCACACTGTACCTGTAGCTGAATTGTATAGATTGTGCCTGTTATGAACTTATAGCTGTAGCTATAATACCATTGACATCCTGGAATTCATGAGCATAGCTGCATACATAGGCATAGGCTTTAATGGCAAAGAGAAAGAAGAGAGAAAATATGACGTTGGATTATATATATATATATAACTCCACTGTTTGTTATTGTTTGATGTGTTTTATTATGAAGAAATTAAATGGGAGGCCTTGAGGAGGAATTCATTAATGTGATTATTCATTTATAATATTTTTTTATGAATTACTGTGATAGTCTTCCTTCGCCACTGATATATGCAACTTCGTCTTAATTTCTCGGAAGCTAACAAAGATTAAATCCCCTTCTTTTCTGTAGAAAATAAAAGCTCCAATTGGAAAATGGTTTGTTCAATCTTTGAAAAATTATTAACACAGCCAAGTTTGACTGACTTGCGTCAAGCTTTTCCAATATTAATCAACGCCAACCTTCACGTCATGATTCGGCGCTTTCCATTGTTGACCCTATGAAACTTTATATTAATTTTTTTTTAAAAAAAAGATAAAACTCAAGTCAAATTACTTATATGAATTATATCAAACTCTCAAATCATACTCAAATTTGACCCTTTTTCCCCCTATTTTTACATATTTTAAAATTAAAATTACTCTTTCAACATATTAGATCTCAACAGTTCAAATCTAATTTTTTACTTTCTATTTTTATGAAGAATGTTATTTAATAAGTATAGAATCTAAAATGAAATTAATATTTTAATTATCATATTTTTAAATAATAAATTTTTATTTAAAATGTTAATTATAAAATATCAAGTCTGGATCGTCTAGAGTTAGATCTAAATAATCCAGATTTAATGAGTTGGGGGAGCTATTACCTTAGAACACCCTAAACAAGTTTGAAATATTGTTTCTCTTTCCACACGTAAAAGATAATACTTACTCACTTTCCATGAAAATAAACAGATTAACAAAAACTCTACACAAACTGTGAAGTCTTCAACTTTACCATGTTTATTCACAAATGCTTCTTCTTCCTCCTCCTTATCATTGTTACCGTTGAAGGAAGACCTACTTACCTTCATCACAACTGTTCCACCGCCGGCAAAACCTTTTCGTTCAACAGTACCTTCCGATCCCACCGGACCACCCTTCTCTCCTCCCTAGCTTCCGCCGCCAATGCCACCTTCCTCAACACCACCGTTCCTGGAGGCGGCGGCGACACTATCTACGGCCTCTTCATGTGCCGTGGGGACATCTCCCTCCATGTTTGTCGCCAATGCGTGGTTAACGCAACCCAACGGCTACCTTCCGAGTGTCCGTTTTCGAAGGAGGCTGTAATCTGGTACGACGAGTGCATGCTTCGCTATTCTAACATCTCTTTCTTCTCCACCATTGGCAAATGGCCGACCGTCGTCATATTGAACCCGAAAAATATATCCGACTCATACCGGGCAAGGTTCAAGAGTTTTTTGCTGAGTTTTATGAATGAGACCGCAAGCATGGGGCGGCGGTGGCCGCGGCGAAACCTTCGTCAGAGGGGAAGACCTATGCAAAGAACCAAGCGGATTTTCAGTCTGAGACTGTGTATAGTCTTGCTCAGTGCACGCCGGACCTACCAGTTCAAGATTGCACAAGTTGTTTGAGTGGTGTGATTGGGAAAATTCCAATGTGTAGTATCACGGACTTACTCTTTTCTTGCCCATGCGGCACTTAGACACTCCTATTTTAGTGACTAAGTCAGCCTAGAAACCAAGCAACCAAGATTCCAACCTTTGTAAAGCATTCTTCTTGAGAATAACATTCTCTTTTCAAGTATTCAATACTTAAGTTATCTTCATTCTTACCTAAAGCATACTTGCCTACATCTTAAAAGGGTTTTAGGCTAACTTAGTCACTAGAAAGAGAGTGTTTAAGTGCCGCACAGGCAAGAAAAGAGTAAGTCCGTGACAGTAGTGACGGAAAGGCTGGAGGAAGAGCTGTGAATCCAAGTTGCAACATTCGCTATGAGTTGTTTTCATTCTTTGATTCCAATCAACTAGCCCCGCCGACATAGGCACCAGCACCTGAACCGGCATGGGCGCCGGCCCTGGCTCCGACGCCTAGACGGCATCCGTTTTTCCCTCAGACCGATTCTTCACATCATCCACCGCCTAGACCACCAGGTAAAGAGTTAAATGCATTTTTCCGGTTTCTTTTTTGTTTTCTAGACATATTGTGGTAAATGAAAATGCATCCGTTGTTTTGTTTGGAACAGTATAAGTTTTATTTCTGTACTTTTCTTAACTTATACAATTCAATCTCCATAGTTTATCAACTCATAATAAGTGTGTATCTTTAATATCTTAACTCAATGAAAAAGATCAAGAGCTCGAATGGGATCACTTCTTTAAACCTGAATTTTGTTGCAAAACCTAGATTTTATCCTAAAATCTAGATTTTGTCTAAGTATTTACATTTTTTTCAAAACTTAGGTTTTTGTAACAAAAAATTGATTTAAAATCTAGGATTTGAAAAAGATATTTTCTTGTCAAATCATATTCTATCTCATAATAAATTTTCTCTTTTCTTCTTTTTCTTTCTTTCTCTTTCCTACTTAATTTTTGTCTTGAACTCCGTAAAAGCTAATAATTCTCTAACCACAATCACCTTTCAAAACATTGAAAAAGTTGAGCTTGTTTGGATGTGAGGTTGAAAATAGCTTTTACAGATTCTGAGGTAAAACCTAGGTTTTGGAGAATAGATTTTGAAAAATAGCTTTTACAGATTCCAAGACAAAATCTAGGTTTTGAAAAGTGATTTATGTTTGGGAAATTATTAGCTTTTACGGATTCTGAGGAAAAAAAGTGGGGAGGAAAGAGGAAAGTTTGAAAGAGAAAGAAAGAAAAAGTAGGAAAGAGGAAACCTAGGTTTCAAACTGAGGTTTTATAACCAAAATAGCTTTTGGGAAAAAAATTTTTGCTTGGACAAAACCTCAGTTTTGGGGCAAAACCTAGGTTTTGAAACCAAACCTAGGTTCTAGAATTGGTTACCAAACAAGTCTTAGTCTCCCAAAAACCATTCTTCAAAACCTAGATTTTACTTTGACCTCCGTAAAAACTGTTCTAAACGAACTTTCAAACGACCACTAAGTTATTTATTCAAATTTTAGAAATTGTTAGGATTAAAAGTGTGTGTACATACATACATACACACATATATATATATATATTGATTTTATAATCTTACACGGGAAATGAGTTCATTTTAGGGATATAGTGGTCAATCTACTTCTAAGGACCACCAATAATTGAAGTGATTTTTTTTAAAGAGTTTGGAAAAATAAGGACTAAGACATTATATATTAGTATATAGCAAAGATCATATTTTGACGGGTTTTTTTTTGGCCTTATGTAATGGTTAAAGTTCGTCAAATATGAGTGTTATTTAAACTCTGATCCTGTACTTGATTATTTTCAACGTAAAAATGGGGTAATTTATTTGATGGTTTAGTTATAAAAATGTCAATAGTAAGTGTGTGTATAGATCACTTAAGAATCACTCTTGGGCCTTAGACACCAAAAATTTGTCCAAAATTGTAAATTAGAATTTTGAAAATCGGAAAAGACGCTGGTACTGTTCACAGTGCCATTTTCCAGTTTTCTGGGCCAACTTTGAAAAATCATAACTAATTCTAGAAAAATCAAAACTGAGTGATTCCAATTTCTAAATTTTTCTTATTAAGTGAACTATAGGGAAAAATACTCATGGTTTCCAATTCTTGCTCATTTGATACAGTTTATTCAAAAACCACAGACTGTCCGAAATGGCTCCTTCCAGTTTTCCAGATTTTACCTCAATCTTTGGAAAATCATAACTCTCGAAATACACATCCAAATTTCAAAAACTTTATATCATTTTAAA
>JANTPZ010114471.1:0-10345 GCA_025593235.1 Vachellia pachyceras
TTGCTTCATTAAACTTATATAAATTCATTTCTTCTTTACATTTGAATATGGTTAAAACTGTTAGAATTATATTGCATATGCAAATGTAATGCCAAGTTTGGGGAGTGATAGCTTATTTCTCCCTCGTCTTCACTACTTTGCTTTGAGTGCTCGCAATGAGGACAATATGATATTTAAATGTGGGGGTGAAGTGATGATTAGTAATGTTGCATGGCTTGTCCACAAGTTTGGGGAGTGATAGCTTATTTCTCCCTCGTCTTTGGAAATATTTGAAATGGAAAAATATAACCACAGTGAGGAAATTGAGCCTTCAGATCCATTGCTTTCAAGAGGGAGTGCATTCATTGTAGTCTTGTCTCTAGAACTTGTCTTAAATCTCTTTTGAAACTTACAGTGCTTGTTATCTACACAATGATTATTTATGCATTCAGTTTCATACACAGTTTGGTCAAATGTATAACCTTATCATGTGGATCTTTGTATAACCCATTTGAGCCTAAACCTTTTGTCCTTAAAAGGAAAAATCCAATAACCCTTTGTTTAATTTGATGAAATTTTTCCCTATTTATTTCTACATGTCCTTACATCAATAAGTACTTGGTATTATGCTTTAGAAAATAGAGTGAAGGAATTAAAAAAGAAGGAAAAAATGAAGAAAAAATGAAAAAGTGAGGAAAAAAGTTTCGTACGTGCTTGTGAAAAAAAGAAAAAAAAGGGAGAAGCACGAAAGAAAGACGAAAAGAAAAATGATTAGTTGTTGACAATACATGTGATATTCCTTCATCATTATTAAAATGCTTGGCACTAATCAAAGTATCGCTCCATCATCTACGTTCTTTCCTTTATCCCACTTTATGCATTACACCTTGAGAAAAGTCCTTTTGATTTGTGTATGCAATGAGACAATATAGTGGAGATTGAGATGATAAACAAGCCTATGGTAGATGAGTTACTCTGAGTGGAATGAGTTAAACACAAGCCCATAAGGATAGTGAGAGAAGAGTGCAAACACTTGACCAATGAGGGACATCCTATAGTTATTTGTCTTTGCCTAAGGATTTGACTTGTAGCAACCATTTCTGAAAGGTACAAAAGATTTCTATGAAATGAAATCCTTGAAAGTTTGAATTACTTAAAACCTTGTGATCTTTGCTTTAAAATCTTGCTTCCATAATTTTATTTGGTTATTGTGCTTTGAAATCTTGAGGACAAGATTTGATGCAAGTGTAGGGGTGTGATAACTCTCCGATTTTTAGTATATTTGAGATATTTGGAGAGTTATCAATATAAATTTAAAAGATTCTGAGTTTTAAATAAAAAAATCTATCCGATAGTGCATTATATTAGGGATTCATTATTTTAAAATATTTTTAGTTTAAAATAGTAAATATATGCATTATCATAGAGATTTAGTAAATTATAGTAGATAATAATAATTTAAAGCTTTTATTAATCTTTATTTCTATTTTATTATACTTCCTTTTATTTTGTTATCTTGTTATATTTTTAGAAAGTAATAAAAAAGTGGACCTTGGAAAATCAAGAAATGAAGGAAGATTAAAAGGAAAAAAACAAATGCAACGGTTTTGAGGGAAATAGATATTGTGGCACAAGAATCTTTTAAAACTCATAATCTTGATATTGATATATCAAATCTTGGTATACATCCAAATATGGATATATCATATACACATATCCAAAAGCAACACGCATATATATACACAACCTGGAGAAGCAATGGGGGGACGTCCAGCACGTGCACGGATGGAAGAATAACACACAAGATGCTGGAACAAGCTGATAAAAAAAGAAGAAGAAGAGGCATAAGCACAAAGAAAAGAAAGTGCACACGCCAGGAGGATTGGACGAAGGAGAAAGAAGCAACGCTAAGAAATCTTTTCATCTGTTTTTATCTTCATCCTTCTTCTTCTCTCTTTATTTTCTTGTTCTTTATGCTTCTTGAATCTTGTTATGGATTTTATTAAAGCCATGTGTGGCTAAGTTTCTTTAGATCTAGAGTAGATATGAACTAATTTAAGGATTTAAGCATGTTTGAACCATTATTTATATTTAATTTTAATTGTGTTTTTTCAGTTTAAATCTTATTGTCTTCTTAGTGTCTTATCAACATTAAGTATGAATGTGGGGAATTTAGATTAACCTTGGAATGGGGATCTTAATTGGACCTTTGAACAAAGTAATGTGAGATTAGAAGTTATTCTAATTTGCTTTTAGGATAGGAATATACCTACGGGACTCATATAATCATATTAGAGTGATACCGTTCGAGTTAATGCCTCTTGAATAGCTATTTAGGAATAATAGTTTTATTTGAGAGAGGGTTGTAGATGATTGGAAGACACTGCATCTATTTATACTCTATATTAACAAGTTAAATTTAAATATAGTTATTTGGGTAAAAGCATGCTCTAAAAATTAAAAAGGGGATTAGCCACTCTAGGTCGCTTGTGTTAATTAGTATTTTCTAGCTTTAGAATTAATAATTTAGTTCGTTTAAATTTATATTTTTATTATCCATAGTCAATTTGCTCAACTTAAACGAAATTTAGATTTCTAGTGCCTAGTTACTTATTAAATTGAGTCTGTGGGATAATTTACCATATATTATTTTCATGACCCGTACACTTACGGTGCATAACTAAATTTTGGTAGCATCATTAACCCTCAAAAAAACAAGAGAGTATTATGAATTAATATTGATTCATTCTGATTTTGTTGCTCTCTTCAGAAAAACAGATCAAAAAGATGAATCTTTAATAACTCATTCTACTCTTAAAATTAAAAAGGTTCTTACTCCGTCCAGTAGAGATCTGATTTAAACAAACCAAGATTTTAGGACATTGATTTTGAGCCCAATGGATATTCATACTAGGATTATCAAGATGCCTGGTGGAAAATCTTCTAGGACCAGGATCGTTTTTCAAGCATTATTGGTTCATTTATTTTAATAAATCAACCAAATACCAATTTCCTCAATAGTTTCTACACTAGTGGATTTCTTTAGATTCACCCCTCAAGTTTTCCCCATGATATAATTCAAGCCTTTTAGTACTTCAAATAAAAATTTAATTTTTGGTAGAACTTGTTGTTCCAATAGAACTACACTACTTTTCTAAATTGTCAGGTACCTAGATATTCTCACCGTATCACTCCTTTTCTCATCAGGATAGAGATGCATCTGGTCTCGCCATTTTACTTTCTCTTTTTAAGTGTCAGCTTTATAAATAAACTTCTATTTTCTATATATCTGCATAATGTTTTACATTTTATTTTTCTTTCTCTAAAGGTCTGAGTCCAGTGCAGACTACCGCCGCTCTTCAGTCCTTTTTCTTTTTCTTACTTTTGCATATCTAATTTCAGTTTTTTGGTTTAAGCTGTTTATCAGCTCTCTACTTTCACAGCTCCCTTCTCCTTCCTGATTCTTTAGACCACTTCGGGGAGTCACCCAGACCTTGGTATCAGAGCCTTTCAACTGTCAAGGTGTAATGTATTGATACCTTATTTTGATGATAACAAAAATCCCAAATTATGATAGGATCTGAAATCTGGTTTAATAATTTTGAAACTGTGTTGAATTTGTCAGAAGAGTTTTAGAACTCGAGTCCCAAATTTTGCAAACTCAAGTTCTGTAACTGGTTTTCAAAACTTGATATTGAAACTGAAAGTTTTGGAAAAGAAGTTTTGTGATCAAGCTCAAAAACTCGAGTCCTAAGTTTTCAAAACTTGATGTTTCATAATGTGTAATCAAAACTGGAAGTCAAAACTTGAGGTTTTAGCTTCATGTTTTCTCATCACGTTATAGAACTCGAGTTCCCAATTCACAGAATTCAAGTTTTGCATAACTGGCAATAAAAACTGAAAGTTTTGGATTCAAGTTTCACAAAACTCAAGTTCCAAGATTTCGGAACCCGAGTTCCACAATTGTTTCCCAAAACTGGAAGTTCTGATTGGAAATTTCACAGAACTCGAGTCCTGCTATTTTCCAAACTTTAGTTCCATACCTTGCAAAATTTTATCAGTTTGAAAAACTTGATGTTCAAACCGATTCCTCACTGGAAGTTTTCAAATCTTGAGCTCTTGAGATTCTGAGCTCGAGTCTCAAGGACCTTTTCAACTGGACAATTTTTCACACGTTTTGGAGGTTGAGTCCTCATTTTCATAACTTAAAGTTTTATAACTGGACTTTAAAACTTGACATCAAAACATGAAGTTTCAAATAAAAGTTTTTCAACTATACTTCTGAACTTTCACTGCAAACTCGAGTTTCAAATGAAAGTTTTCCAAAACTAAAGTCATGTTTATCAGAATCGGAAGTTTTACAACTGATCTATTTATTCCTATGTGATAGAACTCGAGTCATGAAATATTGCAAACTTGAGTTCCCTTTTCTCTGACACAGCTACATCTAACGTTTATGGAAGCTTTCCTATTTCATGCTTAAACATTTCTGAATATTACCTACCCTCATAATTGCTTCACAGCTCTTTCATTAAATAGCTCAGGTCGTCCAAGGAATAAAGACAAGCATTTATGACTTTTACCGTCGGCAGTTGAATCACAGCATTTATGAAGCATTAATGACATTCAACAAACGCGGCTGATGTAAGTAACGGGAAAAGCTTCTCTCTAGCGGATATTTAATTTCTGAATAACGGCTATGGAAAATAGTCTCGGTTTTAAAAGATAAAGCTGTGAAGATAAAAGAGACGATAAACGAAATTTATTGCTCCATTATTCTCTGTAACCTCTTTCTGTCATTTTGTTCATAAACCTTGTGAGCTTCAATATTTAACTATCCACTCTTACAAGAAAGTTTATTTTGTCAAACCTTCTTGTATTCCTAAAAATATTCAAGGTTGGGACCTTGAATTTGTTGGGTGGAAGTTGAGTTGAAAAACAGAGTGCGTGAGACTCTGTTTCAGTATGTGTTGTAAGGGGAGTGAGTCCCATGTTGTAAAGGCATGGTGAGCCTTGATTATTGTTGGATAGTGGATTTGGAAATCTTTGAGAAGCTCTGAGGACTGGATGTAGGTCAAGTGGATCGAATCAGGATAAATCGCTCGTATTTAATCTTCTCTCTGCCTTTCTCGGTGACATTATTTAATTTCTATGATTTCATTTTAATTTTTAAAGTGACTAATTCACCCCTTCTTGATCATATCCTACACTAACATAATGATTATAATTCATCAGAATTTGCCTGTTAAAATATCATATTAAGAATTTAGTGTTACCTTTTTCGAATTCATGCTTTAGCCACCCCATCTCATATATGATCCCTACTGCGGAGACCCAAGGCTACCCTTTTTATCGCAGCTTATACCTTAACTATCTCCCGAAGAAAAGATGATAATATATGTGGTTCTAAAATCTTTGTATAAAGACCTAGAAGTTTGAGAAAAAGATCGTCTTCATCTGTCAAAAGAAAT
The DNA here is from genome assembly GCA_025593235.1 of Vachellia pachyceras. Taxonomy (NCBI): domain Eukaryota; kingdom Viridiplantae; phylum Streptophyta; class Magnoliopsida; order Fabales; family Fabaceae; genus Vachellia; species Vachellia pachyceras. Next base: position 5,451 of record JANTPZ010114471.1, read on the forward strand.
ATGAACAATTCAAGATGGGGATTGAGTTATCCTGCTGACTTGAGGCATAGGTCTTAGAGTAGGTTGGGTAGCCTGGTCAAGTTGCCAACTGTCAAGAAGGATAATGTCTTTTCACATAATTATTTGAGGAATCGTGATGTTGGCATTCTTGTTATATGTTAAGAAGACTATTATTTGACCAACATCTCTAGGCATAAGAGTATATGTTAAGAAGACATTATTTGTACTGAAGTTGAAGGGGGAAGCAAAAGAAATTTTTTCTTTTAAAGGAGTATTCCAATCTCTTTTTGTAACATTAATATTTGAAAAGCAAGGGATAATTTAAATTATGTTTGTGAGTATATGTTTGGAACAATTCGAAAAAAGGAATGTTTATTTCATGAAATTCCAGAATTCATAAAATTCAGTTTGAACTTGGTTTCTTAAATCACCTTTGAAATTTTCATTAAACCATTTCCTTCGTAAGGCATTTTCTAAAGAATAAAATTCTTTTTGAAGACTTGGTTTGTCAATTTCAAAATGGTTTTTGATAATAGAAATATTTATTAGTTCACCATTTATATTAGATTGGATTGGAGAACCTACCGTTAAGTCATCATCATCCCTTTGATATGATGTCTGAGGTATATTTGGGGTATTATCTACTCCTTGTATTGAAATCGTAGTTGTAAAAGAATTAACTGTAGGTGTTTCAACAGGAGGAGCATAGATAAATGAAGCAAGGGATCGAGGTACAGAGGAGCAAGAGTGCCTAGGTAGCTCAATGTTTATGGTTTACTCGAGTATCACATAGTAGTACTCGAGTGTTGTGAATGCTTTTGTTTCTGCTGGAAGCACTCCTGGGAATATTGCTTAGGAAACTGAGTTTTGAATGCTCAATACTTGAGTATTAGGTGTCAATACTCGAGTATTGGCACTACTTCCTTTTGTGCTTGAAGTATTGGCAACAATTTTGTTCATGCTTGAGTACTCTTGGAAACATTGCATAAAATCTTAAGTTCTAAAGCACAATACTCAAGTATTGACTCCCAATCTCGAGTGTTGTTAATGCTTTTGTTGTGCTCGAGTACTCATGGAAGTATTGCATAAAAAGCCTAAGTCCTGAAGCACGATACTCGAGTATTGGGTCCTAATACTCGAGTATAAGCAATACTTTTATTTGTGCTTCAGTACTCTTAGAAGTATTATGTAGAAAATTTAAGTTCTAAATCACGATACTCGAGTATTGGGGCATGGTCCAAATTTCAGCTTTTAGCTCAACTTTCAATAGTCATAACCCTCTCAATTCAATTCCAAACTTTGCAAATAATATATCAATAGAAAGCCCTGCAAGTTTATTTTCACATAAAACAAGAATCAGTCCCAAAGCTACTATATAAAGAAAGATATGATAGATATAATAAGCAAATGTTAGTGATATGAGAGGAGTTTTTGAGTTTGCACTCACGTATTAACTTCAAGAATCATTTCTAAACATCCAAATGAAGCTTAAAAGAATGGTAACTCAATGTATGATGCTATAACATCTATTTGAAACATTTTAAAATTCAAATTGAGTTACTTAACCAAATCATCTTCCAATTAAAAGAATGCACAAATATAGTAGTAAATCAATATGGATTATAAAAACTTTTTGCTCTTTTATATTTGACATCATCAAAATTAATTATATCTAACAAATATAAATGTTTCACTATCTTATAATTGTATGGATACCTCCTCTCTTGCTCATTTTTAAAAATTCCAGAAATAAGGTTATGCTTTCAAATTTCATCAATTTAGGCTATGAAATGACCACGACATCGTTCTAGACCTAAAATAATGAAAATTTTTCACTATCTCAGAATTACATGGAACCCTCCTCTCTTACTTAGTCTTTCATGATGATTCTAGAAATAAGGTTATCTTTTTGAAAATAATCCAATTCTGCCACGACATCGTTCTGGGATAAAATTGAACATTTTTCACTTATAATTGCTTGGAAGCCTCCTCTCTTACTCAGTTTTTTATGAGAATTCTCGTAATAACATTATCTTTTCAAAAATTCATCCATTTTGACATCGTTCTGGGATGGTTTGGGCCAAAAAATGAAATTTTTAGTGTTTCAAGATTGCTTGGAAATCTCCTCTGTTGCTCAGTTTTTCTTGAGGAATCGAGTAATAATGTTATCTTATTGAAATTCATTCATTTCGGCCCTGGCATCGTTATGGGCTAGTTTGATTCCAAAAGAATGAACATTTTTCTCTACCACAGAATTGCTTGGAAACATCTTTTTTTTGCTCAGTTTTTCATCCAGATTCTAGAAATAACATTATATTTTCAATGATTGTCCATTTATGTTCGAAAATTGCCCTCGGAATCGTTCTATGCCCAAAAGATTGAAACTTTTTCAGAAATAGGCTTTTTTTCCAAATTAATCTATTTTAGATCTATGATGGCCTCGGTATCATTCTGAACTTGTTTGGGCTTACAAGAATGAAAAACTTTTCACTACCTTATACTTACATGGAAACCTCCTCTCTTGATAATTTTTTCAAGAGGATTTCAAAAATAAGGTTTTTTTTAAATTCATTCATTTCACCCCCTGGAATGGCCTTAACGTCATTCTCAGCTCGTTTGGGCCCAAAAGAATGAAAATTTTTCACTATATCAGAATTGCATGGAACCCTCCTATGACACACCTTAATCTTTCCTTTAGATTCATTTTATATTGATTTGAAACCAAAGGGAAGCCTCAATTTGATCAAAAAGTCCAAAAGGAGCCAATTGAAAACTTTCAACTTTTTGAAAGTTACTATTCACAGCTTTTTGGACCAACTTTGAAAATTCATAACTAATTCTAGAAAATTCTAAATTGAGTGCTTCCAATTTATTTTTGAAGCTTACAAGTTCCTCTATGAAGGAAAAATACTCATTGATTCATTAGCTTGACCAATTGATATAGTTTAATTCGTGAAAAGGCACTGTTCATTTGGTCATTTTTCTATTTTCCTGGGTTTTTCAGTGATTTTCTTCCAACTTTAGAACCTCATAAATTTCTGTACAAAACACCAAATTTAGTTTTCTTTAGCTTGGTTAAAAGATTGCAATGTGAAAAATGTTTCTATAAAATTTCATCTCATTTGGAATTCATTTGCTCTGTTTCCCGACAGGTCAAAGTTAGGTGTTTGACTAACTTTACTTTGATAAAAAGTCAAACTTATTAATTTTCAAACTTCATAATTTGAAACCCTAACTTTTAATCCTCTTAATCATGTTTGATATTAAATTTAGGAGTACTTAGCTATCATATATCAACCTTACATGCATAGGTTCATATTACATATTACATCATATGCTTAAATCCCAAATGATATAAACTTTACAACATTATTCTTGTACATGAACAATTAAATTCCTTTCTTCAAACCTCATCCATTATCTCCTTATCTTTTGAAGAACTTGTACCTAAAAATGGTTAGTGGGGGAGGGTGAGATTCGAGGAATCCCAATAGCAAACATTACAAACAATGCATGTAGGATGAATGCTAGTGCATGATATGCTTGCCTTACATAGGCTCATGTTCACATAATGAAATGCCGCATGCTCAATGTTTCGTGAAATGTACATATGGCCACAGTAGAAACCAAAACAGAGCTTCATTCATTCATACATGCTTCACATAATCTAGCAAAGCAATACAGCAAATCGATGCACAACATAAACATCACATGCATACCATTAAGTTCACTACCTTTTAGACTTTGCCTCCTCCTTTTGTACATTGATCTTCTAACCATAACTTTTCTTTGTCACTTTATGGCCCTAGATAAGTAATGAGATTATTAGAGTCATGGAAAGTGAATGCCCAATCGGCTATATTAGCCCTAAAGGTTTACTTTCACCCTTAGAGTTCCTACAAATTACATTTGGTCACTTTCTTTCTTAAATTCGCATGATAAGCAAAAGCTACCAGCACTTTGACCAAGCTTTGAAAAATCATAATTAATTCTATAGAAATCCAATTGGGGTGGTTCAACTTCCTAGGTAAATTTCATTAAGTCCTCTTTACATGAAAAATATTATCTGTTGTCATTTACCATCCCCAACTTCTGCATGTATGCCGGAGAGGGGTGCCTTACGGCTCGTTGTGGAAACTCGGCGACCAATCAATCAAGCCTTGCTTCTAAAGCAGTTTCCTCTGTCTCTGAAAGAAAATGCGCTTTTTTGGTATATGGCAATTCCTCCCCGCTCCGTGGCCGATTGGGAGCTTACTTCTCAGTGAATGAATCAGTTAAAGGGGTTCGTTACCCAGAATTCCAGAGTTTTCAGTTTACCCAGCTGTGCTAGGATTTGTTCCAGATTTTTAGTGCCTAAACTTCAAAAATTCATATCTCCGCGCACACAAATCCAATTAACCAATATGTCCTATCAAATTAAAGCTTTTTAATTATGGAAAGTTTCATGGTTATAGGATAACATTTGGCCACACAAAAACACGTTACAATTACACTGCCTCCAGCTGCGAATTACACAGCACTTATTCTTCAACTACACAGCAGTTATTCTTCAAGCTTTTTAATTCTGGAAAGTTTCATGGCTATAGGATAACATTTGGCCACACAAAAACACGTTACAATTACATTGCCTCCAGCTAGCGAATTACACAACACTTATTCTTCAACTTCCAAAAATTCCAGATTCATATACAAACATTTAAAAATCATGAACACTTGTATACCTACACAATTTTGCCTTATAAAACCATTGGAAGCATCAAAATCATCAAAACAATTCATCTTCTCCCACTTTCAGGTCAGACCGAGACATATCACACACATTCACCAACATGTGTTTTTCAACTTCTATCATCATATTCTTGCTTTCAAGCTTACATTCATGCATGGTAAGGCTT
>JANTPZ010114472.1:0-11566 GCA_025593235.1 Vachellia pachyceras
CAAAACATTGGAGCTGCAAACAGCGATGATGCCTTCTACAGGTATAAGATGCCCAAAATGATTACCAAAATTGAGGGTAGAGGCAATGGCATCAAAACCAACATAGTTAACATGGTTGATATCGCAAAGGCTTTGGCAAGGCCAGCTTCTTACACAACCAAGTATTTTGGTTGTGAGCTTGGAGCTCAATCCAAATTTGATGAGAAAACCGGGACTTCACATGTTAATGGGGCACATGATACTTCCAAACTTGCTGGTCTCCTGGAGAATTTCATTAAGAAATATGTCCAGTGTTACGGTTGCGGGAATCCTGAAACTGAGATCCTGATCACCAAGAGTCAAATGATCCAGCTGAAATGCGCTGCATGTGGCTTTGTGTCGGATGTGGATATGAGAGACAAGCTGACGACCTTTATAATCAAGAATCCTCCTGAGCCCAAGAAAGGGTCCAAAGACAAGAAGGCCATGAGGAGAGCTGAGAAGGAGAGGCTGAAAGAAGGTGAAGCAGCTGATGAGGAACTGAAAAAGTTGAAGAAGGAGGGAAAGAAGAAGGGCTCTACCTCTTCCAAGGATGGAGCTACAAAATCAAAAAAGAAATCCAATGGCTCTGATGAAGATCGGGCATCGCCTACTCGTGTTCCGATTTGTGAGGATCCTCGTGCTGAAGAGGAAGAGGATGATAATGGTGATGTCCAATGGCTAACAGATACATCACTGGAGGCTGCTCGCCAACGAATTCAGGAGCAGTTAAGTGCTGTGACAGCTGATATGGTTATGCTCTCCACAGACGAGCCAGAGAAGGCAAAAGCAGCAAGTAAGGTAAACGGTCGGTATGAGAATGGGAACTCAATGCCCTACAAGACTCTTGTTGAGGAAGTCAGATCTAATTTGCAGAAAGGTGTTTCTGCAAAAGAACTGCAGCACCAGTTAGCATCCCTCACTGCATCTTCTCAAGAAAAAGTGAATGCTGTGTTTGAAGCCATTCATGATGGTATTGAGAAAGGATTCGCCAAGGAGCTTGTGAAGAAGAGGAGGTACCTTGCTGCTGCTGCTTCTGGGGAGGAAGGATCGCAGATGCTATTGCTGCATGCAATTGAGGACTTCTGTTGCAAGAAGAGTTCCAACGCTTTGAAGGAGGTTGCCGTATCGCTGAAGGCACTCTATGATGCTGATGTGCTGGAGGAAGAGCAGATAGTGCAATGGTATCAGAAAGGGCTAAAGGGAGTTTCCAAGGACTCTAAGATATGGAAGAACGTTCAGCCATTCATTGATTGGCTGCAGAGTGCAGAATCAGAATCTGGGGAAGAATGATTTGTTGTTTCTCTTTGGTTCTATTTGGTTGCTTGTGTCTCTAGTTTGAAATAAAGTGGGTCTAGTTGGCCCTTTGTGTGTTTTGTTGCGTCTTATAATCAGACACTGGTTGACCCATTTAGGGCTAAGACTCGAGTGTGTTGCTTTCTATACTGTGTTGATTGCTCAAGTTCTAATCTTGAGTCGTTTAGGGTGATGCTATGATATTTTCTTGATTTAGATTATAGTGTGTTTGGATTAGTTTTTTGAGTGTGATTAGTTATGAGTTTTGTTGCCGTTCGGGTGAAAGTGCTTTTGAGAAAAGGTATGCGAAAGAATGTCTGAGGCAAGTTACAGATTTTCTGACAAGTTTTATCAGAAATCCATGATGTAAATGCTGGATGGTTAAATCTACTGTGTGTCTTTGTCCATTTGAAAAATGGCTGGCAAGAGATCTTGAAGTTGAGTGGGTTATCGATCTAATTCTACTGTAGTGTTCATATTAGGTAAAAGTATCTACAGAGTACAGATAATAATATTAGATAATGTTGCTCATTTCTTTTTATATTTTTTCAATATTCGGAATCCGTTTCACTAGTTTTTTTTTCCTTATTAACTAAAAATGATGTGTTATTTGATGACCCAGTGTAAACTTAATTTTACTCAGCACCGGTCGTGTCAAGAAACTTTTAATTAAGAATAAAATGCGGTTTTGATGAGTTTAATTATTATAAACCAGTGCAACAATGACTTTACACCTCAATTTTTAGGTAAAAAAAACTGAATAAAAATAAGCAGGATGCCCAAACATTATATATATATATTTGCAATCTTATAAAGTAAATGTTTTATTGGTTTGTTGTATGAGTATCTTTCCAATGAGCTGTTTCTAGCTATATTAGATAACTAGTGTGTCTCATGAATTAAAATTTAAATCTGATCGTCGGGTACTTCTCATGAATTCGGATGAGTCTCGTCGTATCCCTCTCAGTCACAAGGTTTTTTCTTACCAAGCATCATGGAGTTCGGAAAATTCTGTTGAGGATGTAATACGTTTTGCTTGGGGAGATCAGTCCTGGGTCGAAGGTGTGTCATCTTTTCCGCGGAAGGGAACTCTTTGGCATAATGCTCATGTGGGAAACTATGGTAAAAAAAGAAAGACAATTAATTTGCAGGCTTGAAGGGATTGACAAAAAAAGAAGACAGGATCCTTGCAATGGGCTTAGAAGATAAGCTCTGGCTGGAATATAACACAACTGCTGCTCAAGAGGAAGTATCCTGGTTCCAAAAATCTCTTTGTAAATGGCTTCAATTGGGGATTGGAATACAAAATTTTTCTATGTGTACACAAAGCTAAGAAGAAAGAAACAACAAATTTTGGCCTGGAAAAATGATGATGGAACTTGGATTGAAGAACCCAATTCCATTAGACAAATGTGTTGTGACTTCTATCGCCTTTTGTGCACCAAGGATATGACTTTGACCAAACAAGAAGGATGGACGGCAAACTTTCCCACCCTGTCACAGGAAGATCTACTTTCACTCGGTAGAAATGTAACTCAGTGGAAATTAAAAATGCAGCTTTGCTATGGGGGCTTTTAAAGCTCCAGTTCCAGATGGTCTACAACCACACTTTTTTCCAATCGCAATGGGAGAATATTGGCGATAAAATTTGTGGTCTAGTAGAGGATATATTCAGAGACCTGGAGTTGGCAGGGGGATTAATAAAATGAGAGTGGTCTTGATTCTTAAAGTAGGTAATCCAATTTTGCTAAAGGAATTAAGACCTATATTGTTCTGCAATGTAAGTTTTAAAATTGTTATGAAATTGTTGGCAAATAGGTTCAGGGGTGTTATGGATAAGCTGGTAAGTCAAGAGCAATGTAGCTTTATCGCCGGGAGGTCAAGCTGCGATAATATTATAGTGGCACAAGAAATTTGACACTCCATGAGGACCAGCAAAAGTAGAAGGGTCTTGTTGCAGTGAAAATGGATATGAAGAAAGTTTATGACCGATTAAACTATGACTTCATGTGGGATACGTTGGTATGTATCGGTTTGAACCATTATCTTGTTGAGCTTATCATGTCTTGTATCTCTACAACATCCACGAGAGTAGTGTGGAATAGGGAAGATGGGCTGAAATTCACCCTTCAAGAGGATTCATACAAGGAGACACTTTAAGCCCTTATTTATTTGTTCTATATATAGAACGCTTGGGGCACCTTATAAAAGCTAAATATGAGGCTAAGAGATGGAAACTTGTTAAATCTAGATGCTGTGGGCTAGTGGTTTCACATTTATTTTTTTGAAAAAGATCTCTTTCTATTTTAAAGAGGTTTCACTCGGTCAAATGGAAGAGTATCAGGTCATAGACTCAATCTAGATAAATAAAAAAATGTTTTGCTCTAAAGGAGTTCACTCTACTAGAGCATAAGAGTTAAGTGGGTATCTAGGGTTGGTGTTACTTTAGACCTTGGCAAATACATTTGGGTTCCTCTCATTCACTCTAGGGTGACCAAGGCTATTTTCAAACCTGTTGTGTAAAAAGCAAGGCTAAATCTCCTGGTTGTTGTCAAGCTCTTCTTGATGAATACATTGCCTTTATCTCCAATAACAGAAAGCTTATTCCTTTCTCTCCCTCCATGAATATTGTTGGCTATAAATAGGTATTCGGAGAAAAATTCAAATCTAAAGGTTCCTTTGACAATTTGAAGGTATGCCTTAGGGTAAAAGAATTTCACCAACAGTCAGGTGTTGACTTTTCTAACACCTTTTCTTCAATGGTGAAACCTACTACCGTTTGTTTAATTCTCTTTCATGAAGTTATTTATATGCAACAATCTCCTGAATTTGTGCATCCGTACCATCCTAACATGTCTATCAACTATGTCGTGCTCTGTACGGTCTCAAAATAGGCACTAAGGGCTTGGTTTTCTCATCTCACCTCACATCTTTCTTAACTGGGTCTTCGTTCTTTTAAATATAACTCATCTATTTTTATTTGCCATAACTCTTGTTGCACCACATCTGGCTCTTCCTCTCTTGCAGTCTAGGAACTCATTTCAGCTCTCAACTCTTCCTTCCTTATAAAAAATCTGGGTCCTCTTCACTACTTCCTTGGTGTTGAAATTTTGTCTTCGTTGTCTAGCCTTCTTTCCCAAAAGAAATATATCCTTGATATTCTTACTAAAGCCAAAATGGCTAATGCTCGCCTAGTCTCCACTCCTATGTCCTCAGGTGCATCTTTCTCTACTCTTAATGGCACAGACTTTTCTAACCCCCATTTTTATTGCAGCATTATAAGGAGTCTCCAATTCCTTAACTCTACCAGACTAGATATCACCTTTGGTGTTAACAAAGTTTGTCAATTTATGTGTAACCCAAAGGACCATCACTGGACTGGTGTCAAGATAATCCTTCACTACCTACTTGGTACTATTGATCTCTTCATCTGAAGTCATCCCTTCACTCGCCCTCTCCACCTTCTTAGATTCTGACAGGTGTGGAAATTCTGATGACTCCTTATACAAAGTGCTGTCACTATTTATTTAGGTCTGACTTTGGTAACATTGATCTCTAAGAAGCAACCAGCTGTTGCTCTTTCCACATTGAAGCCAAATGCAAGTCAATTGCCACCACTGCAAGTGAACTAATATGGTTTTAACATCTTTTCCATGTACTTCATATTTGTCTACCAATGCACTGTTCTTATAATGTGACAATTTGGGAGCCACTTATCTTGCAGCAAATCCAATCTTTCACTCCAGGGCTAAGCGCATCTCTTTAGACTATTGCTTTGTTCGTGAATGTCTTGTTGCAAGCCTCCTCAATATACTTCATGTCTCCTAGGGGAGAGCATAATACCCATAGCCCAGCTAACTTGTCCAGACTAGAGAAAAATTCTCCAGATTTAACTCAGCTAATTGCTGGCTTGTTACGAGTGGGCTAAAATTCGTGCATATGGGCATGCCCACGGGCCATTTATTTTATTTTTTAATAATACGGAATTATTAATTCCCTTCAATCCTTCCCAAATCCCAATCACATTTACCCTAGATGGCACGCTACTCCCTCATCTGAAACTCTGCTCGATAGCCTTCGAGTCTAAGGCACCACGACATCTTAGCGAGGATGACCACCACAGCACCATCGCTCTGCTCTTCGTCTTTGCTTTCACGCCGCTTGTCCTCTGCTCTTTGCTTTTGCTTTTGCTTTTGCTTTTGCACCACCGCTTGTCCTTTACTATTCTCCTCGTCTTTGCTTTCGCCCCAGCACCAGCAGCCACTAGCCATCATCCATCTATTTGCTCTTCGCCAGAGTCTTCGACTCTTCATCTTTTGCCGATCTACTCTTCTGGTTCGCTCTTCCCTCCATTTCCCTTCATTCCTCTTTCATTGTTTCACACACTCTTCACCATATGAACCCATAAAAGAATCCCCAAAAAAATGGCGGCCCCTACCTCCATATCCGTCTTCATCATCCTCTCATAGCTGAACAGGCTTACGGATGCCCTTACCTCTAGATTCGTCTTCATTCACCGCATGAACCCATAAAAGAATCCCCAATTTGTTTCACGGTCAATAGAGCACTTTTCAGAGAGCAACCTAGTCTGTTTCGTGGTGTCGAAGTGTACTTGTTGATGCTCTGCAACTTTGTACAAGAAGCCTTACATGGTGTTCTTCCAAAAGTGTTGCTCTAATTGCAATTTATTGTATGTCGGCAAGAATTTCTTAATTAGATTTCCAAGTTCAAAGCTTACGGGATTAGAAATAAGAATTTCTGTTGGTATATACGAAATTTGAATTTCTGCGATAGTACATGTTATATGGTGGCTGTTGTATCTCTTAGCATCAGACTTGTGCTTGAAAATTTAGCTTATTATATATAGTTTTTATCTTCAAGCGATCCCTCTTGCCTCTGACTGATATATAATAAATGTGTTGCCCGTAATCCGCATAAAACCCGTCCATTTATTTTCAATCCATTCAAGAAGGATTAAATGGGTTGATGCACGGTACAAACTGCATGTACCGATAAAACATTAAAAGGGGCTGGGGTATAGGTTGTCTAATCCATCCGTTGCTCTACCCTAATATTTTATCTAGAGATCAAATTGTTGATAGACTTTTTTTTTTGATACAATTGTTGATAGACTTAACAAGCCTTTTTTTTTTGGTACAAAAATTTTAGACAGGGGGTTGGGCTCACCCACAAGCCAAGGGCAGGGCGAAATCTCCCTTCCTCTTAGGTCATACCAATGTTGGGCAGGGCGAGCCGTCAATTACCCTCAGGCGTTTACCTAAACACCCAGGAGCTAGGATGCCTCCCCAAGCGCCGCGACTGGAGCCACAACAAAGTGACATTCCCAGGTATCGAACCCTCTCCCTTTGATGAGAGTGTCCAATACCTTCGTCAGTTGAACCCACGGACGATGGGTGACTTAACAAGCCTTTATTTGCGTCTAAGTTTGCTATGTTACATTGGGTCTCATTGTGTGGCCCACTAAGTTTGACTCGGGGCGGAGTATTGAAACCCGTTCAAATAAGGCCAGTAGAGCCCAAACAATAAACAAATATCTATGGATATCTTTTGGATTCTTCCTCTACATATTTCAAATCCCTATATGAGGGAATCGATATTGTATAGTAGGGGTGCTCAAAAATCCGATGTTCCAGTCCAACCTGATCTAGTCTAATGGAACCCGATCCTGTCTGGTCTTAAAAAAATTGGTATGATGCAAAAAAACAGATCAAACTAGGCCAAACCAACTATTTGGATTAGACTCAACAATGAATCAAATAATTAAACTAATTAGTTCGGTCTAGTCCAACCTAGTACCGGTAATACAACCAATCTAGGCCCGCTTTACCGCCTCTAGTCCAACCTGATGAAAAATATTAATTTTTTATTCAATCAGCCTAAAGGCTCATAATCCATACTCACGCTCATGCTGAAACCCTACTCCTCTTCTTCATCAACCCACTCTTGCTGCCACTCAAGTTACTCTTCATCAGCTTGCGTGTCGTCGCTCTTCTTTTTCATCAATTTGTGCGTCGCCACTTCACATCTACCCTCCTCCTCCTCCTCCTCCTTTTTTGTCTTCGTCTTTCTTAGCTCTCGATGATGTTCCATATGGTTCTTCTTCTTCTAATTTCTGAACATGGCTTCCCTCAACATTAAATTGGGTTTTTTAATGTTATTCTTGTTTCGTTGTTGTTGTTTAGATTGCGTTTTTTTGTTATCTTTCAATGTTGCTCTCAGAATTAGCTACGGATTGAATTAGACTTTTAAATTGATCTTTTAATTTGTGGCCCCTAACAAAGTCTGGATTTGATTTTGGCCAAAAGGAAGAAGTTTGTATTTGATTTGTTGCCTTCTATACAAAAGTGAAAAAAATTGTAACAAAAAAATAAAAAATCTTTGATGACCTAGACTAGTCTACCAATTTGGTGGTCCAAATCTAGATTAGACCAAACCACATTGCACACCTCTAGTGTACACACTAATATACGTTGGATAATAGAAAGTTACACATTTTTCCAAACCCTTTCAGTTTTTTTTGCCAACAAAGATAACATTAAATTAAAAACAGCTGTACTTGAAAAGTCTCCGAAGATACCAAACCAAACAAACAAACTAAAGACAGTAAACTAGACACTAGCAAATAAACAGCAAAGAAACAAACATTTAAAAGTTCATGAATGCATCTAGACAAATCTTTGACGTCAGCCATCCAATAAGCCTTTGACTGCGACGGCGCTTGAGATACCCGATTAACAGGGTAAGAACCGCCCAAAGATATTTTGACGAACTCCCCGGCTGCCAAATATGCTTCCAATGGAATCCATAGATAGAAATGGAAATGATCAAATTCTTTGAGGGAAGAGCCTCAAGGAGGACAATAATCATCAAACAAGTTAGGAGTACACAGTCATCCTGATAATAACAAAAATAATCATCACTCAACCCAAGGAAGAACAGTGTTTCCATACACACTGGACATGCACATGTTTTTCCGGAATAAGAACAGTGTAATCTTTCACACTGAATAGGCACATGTCACCCCATAAATGAACGGCATGTACAAATCCACTGAACAAACTCAAAGTACTAATTCTAACTTGATCAATATTTAGCCATTCCATTAAATTAGAAACCATAAAAGCACCGGCCATCAACCCAAAGGAGACAACCTTAAGTCTGCTAAAACTGTTTACAGAAGCAGAAATAACAACCATAAGATTTGCACTATGAACTTTTCAACATTACTTCTCTTTTCCACCTAATATCATTCCATATCAATTTAACCAGCCAAGTGAATATAAGTGTAACCCTCCTAGGATTGAAAAGTGCTCTGAACAGGCTCACATTGCACCAAGTCTCACAATATTGATATATGAACCTTTCAACATTTGGTTTCAACCCTCCAATACAAGCAACTATGCCAACAGAAGCGTATCCACCAACCAATTCAGCCCCCTACTCAACCCTGAATCAACTCTGTAATAAATTTTATGAGTATTGGAAAGGCTACTTACCTCTATATCCCTATCTTTCAAATTCATCTTCACTGAGCTCCCTTGCTCTGCCTCCTTACTGCGTAGACTCCCACCTAAGATCTGAGTTTGTGCATCTCTAATCTCATCATAGACCCCTGAGTCGAGCTTGTCATCCTCAGCTGCACATTCCGCTGGAGCTACAGACAGGGGATCAGTGAAATAGATAACATCAATGGTTGGCTGATTTCTTGCAACGAAGTTGTTGATTCCCAAAACAACATCGATTCGCACAACACCAATGTTCTTGTAGCTCTTCCAAACCTTGTCGCTGGGATGGCGCTAGAACAAGAGATAGAACCCCTGCAACTCAATCGTTATAGGGGCGACGTCGTTAACCTAGTTCGTGACTCGACTTTGGCCGAGCTTCTCGATCATTGCCTCCCATGACCCCGGAGGCACCTATTGGAGATCACCCTCGGAGGTCGTCATACCAAAGCAAAAACATGCCCAAACCTCAAATCGATTGTCCCCTCCGCCGCTACACTTGCCTCCATCAAAGAACCTCCTTGAAGCCCTAATCCACCCCATAGCAATACGATCCAGGAAACCTTACCCGAAGAGATTTAAACCTCTCAGGATTTGAGAGAGACCTCACCCAAAGAAGAGATAGATCACTTGACCCGATCGATTCACTGCACTCACCACGACACGAGAACACTCCTAGTAGAAAGGGAAACAAAACCCTAACAGAGAGGGGAATATCCCAAAAAGCAAACCCTTTCAATTTTATCTTTTTATTAACATTTACTGATTAATATTAAATAATTTTACCCAAATACTTTGTTTTTCTGGTGACCAAATAATGAATGTTTCCCCCAATCGACCCAAGTCAAAATCAAAAGATAAGAGCTGAAATTTACTCCCAAAAAAAAAATAGAGCTCCTATAACACAATTACCTTTGTTTTTATTTGAAACTTAATTAGTAATTTCTAATTAATCAATAAGGCAATTACCGGGGAAAAGATCATGAAGGAAGGTTTTAGTTTTCCTTCTCGAGAGCCTATATATATATATATATATATATATATGAACACGCCTCACTCTGTCTTCAAGCCTGCGTTCATTTCAACCCTAGCCCTATCTTTCTTCTCCTCCAATCATTTTCCAGTTCCTTAACTTTCTTTCTTGTGGATCGATTCTTGTTTCGATCGGCTGCAGGTATGAGTTTCTTATAGTCCATTTATTTTTCTTATTATAGTTTAAATTTTGGTAACCTGATTTGTTGTTATTTTTTTTCTTTGTTTTGTCGACTTCTAGTTGAGCAAGCTTAGATCATAATCAATTTAAGTTTTCGGTTGTATGTTTAACGCGTTTGGTGCCGATATTCTTATAATTCCATGGACGCAAGAATCTCAGTTTTTTGTTATATACCTACCTATATCTGTTATAGATGCAGGGGAATCGATTCTGTTTCAGCTTCAATTAATGAATATATTTGTTGGGCATTAGGAACTTGTAATCAGCCTTTGGGTGTTGTAGTATTATTTTACTTTGCATAGTAGCTAATATTTGAGTTTTTTTTGGGAATAATTTTCGTTCGCATGCGATGCTGAATTATTTTCATCAGAATCATTACAGCCCCCCCCCTCTTTTAATCCATTGGTGTCATTAATTGAGAATGGACTTGATGTGTTCGGGATTTAATCGATCTATGCTTTGCTGTTGTTGTAGACCGAGTAAAGTTCAAATTTTCCTGATATTATGATTTTGATTTGGCGAACTACTGTAAATCTTGCAGGAAGTCTAGACTTATCCATTGTTCATTATTAATGTAATAGATACAGTTGATTTTAAGTTCTGAACACCTTTGTTCTTTAGAATATCTGCAGCATAGTTTATGCTTAACTCTGTTGGAAGATTATTATCTTATTTGCCTTTCCCCAGATATTGTGTTTTTTTTGGGGGGGGGGGATTGTTTTCTAAGCTAGTTCTTGCTTGTAATTATCCTGTTATCTTGTTTTCAGTAACTGTCCTGTGTATTAAACTGTTAACATTGCAAGAATTGTAGGTATTTCTCACTTGATATTTGTTGCCATTTAAATAAACCTTTAACCTATCAAAATAAGAGATCTCCTGTTTCTGACCTAGGGTCCTGCAAGTTTAGCAGATTCCGAGTTGAAGGTGTTGCATTGAAGGCTTTTTTATGTCCGATTCAGCCATAATCTATTTGGGATCAGTAGGGCTGCTTGGACAGTATTTTCCTTTATCTAGGAAAAAGTACAGACCCTTGCCTAGAAAAATCAGCTGTATGCATCTCGAGCCATATCAGGAATACCCTGAGTGCTGTTGTTGCTTCTGTTGGCAACCTCCTATAGTCACAGGAGTGTCTTCTTCACAAGTCCTCACAGCCTTAGCAGCCAACATTGCTGCTCACTGTACTTCAAATTCCCCAATTTGCTGTTCTTGATCTCCAGATATCTTCTTGAATTTTACTACTTGTCATCATGGCTTTACAAAACATTGGAGCTGCAAACAGCGATGATGCCTTCTACAGGTATAAGATGCCCAAAATGATTACCAAAATTGAGGGTAGAGGCAATGGCATCAAAACCAACATAGTTAACATGGTTGATATCGCAAAGGCTTTGGCAAGGCCAGCTTCTTACACAACCAAATATTTTGGTTGTGAGCTTGGAGCTCAATCCAAATTTGATGAGAAAACCGGGACTTCACATGTTAATGGGGCACATGATACTTCCAAACTTGCTGGTCT
>JANTPZ010114474.1:0-10859 GCA_025593235.1 Vachellia pachyceras
TTTCTCATAATTACCATTTTGCCCTTACTTTCTCTACTTTTTTCAAAATTACTATTTTGCCCTTACCTTTGATACTAAAAGACCTTTATGCCCTTGGTCTTTTATTAAATGACATATGGGTCCCTTCCTATAAGGTTTCCCATCCTCATTTTGCTTCTAGGGCAAATATACTAACTTTTGGAATTTACACGGAACTCCGTGCCTGAACTTTCGGCCCTTAATCTTTCTTTCTTTTTTGAGCCATCTACTTCTCATCTTTAATTCATCATCTTAATCCTCATATTAGCCTTTATTTCACTTAGCATGAAAATTATGGATATTACACCATTCTCTCCCTCATGTTCATGAAGGTAGACAATGCAATCATCCGAAATTGCATTTCTCCTTTCTCTTGTGGATCGTCTCAGCATTGTTTCTTGAGGTTGTTGAGTTTCCATTTGAGGAACTTCAACCTGAACGGGAGGACTTTCAACTTAAACATCACTAGATAGAGGTTCTAGATTTACTTCTTTAATCACAACAGGTATAGGAATTCCTATGTTTTGAGAAGCAATTGAAGGATTCAGCTCTGTAAAAGAGGTTGAATCTTCCTCAAAAATGATGTTTCTTACTTTATTCTTCCCTCCAAGCTCAACATCCTCAAAGAAACATGCAGTTCCTGTTTCAAAAATAGTCTTGAGAGTATGGTCATAAAATTTATAACCCCTTGAGTGTTCAGAGTATCCAATAAAGTAACTTCTTACTGTTTTAGGGTCCAGTTTCTTTTCCTGTGGCCTATAAGGCCTTGCCTCAGCTGGACAACCCCAAATATGGAAGTGCTTTAGACTAGGTTTTCTACCTGTCCAAAGTTCATAAGGTGTTTTAGCAGTTGCCTTAGTTTGTACTTTGTTCAAAATATAGGGTGCAGTCTTTATTGCTTCACCCCAGAGGGATTCTGGCAAGGTAGTATGACTCATCATACTTCTTACCAACCTGAAGAGTTCTGTTTCATCTCTCAGCAACACCATTCATGTTGGGTGAACCAGGTATGGTATACTGAGGAACGATTCCTGATTCCTCTAGGAATTTAGCAAATGACCCTAGACATTGTTCACCCGAACCGTCATATCTACCGTAATATTCACCTCCATGATCAAATCTGACATTTTTAATCCTTTTACTGAGTTGATTTTCAACTTCAGTCTTAAAAATTTTGAACATGTCTAGGCTTTGTGATTTTTCATGAATCAAATATAAGTACCCATATCTAGAGTAATCATCTATAAATGATATGAAATATTGGTGATTATTCCATGAAGGTTTGGGAATGGCCCACAAATATCCATATGTATTAATTCTAATACATCTTGACTTCTATAAGCACCTATATTTTTCGTTTTAGTTTGCTTGCCCTTAATACAATCAATGCAGCTTTCAAAATCTGAAAAATAATATTGGTTAATATATCATTGGACACAAGCCTTTCAATTCTATTTCTAGAAATGTGGCCTAAGCGCTTGCGCCACAATGATCCTGAATTTTCTGCATTAATTTTACGTTTTGTGCCTTGTGTTGAGACATGTAATGATTCATTATAAGAAGCTACCGTATTTAACAAATATAGATTGTCATAGACCGTAAGAGAACCAGTTCCAATAACATTTGAATTTGCAGATAAAATAACCTTTCTGTTTCCAAATGAACAATAATAACTGGATTTGTCCAAAGTAGAAACTAAAATCAAATTCCGTCTAAATGATGATACCACAAAAGTATCCAACAAATCCAAATAAAAACCGGTCTCTAATAACAATCTAAATTGCGCAATAGCTTCCACTTCTACCGACTTGCCATCTCCCACGTAAAATGCATCTTAAAGCATCATTTGACTTTCGGTAGTTCAGGCATCCCTGCTTGCAAATACTAATATGAGTGGTAGCACCAAAATCTAACCACCAAGTGTTTCTAGATGCAGAAACTAAATTAACCTCAGTGCAAACCAAAATAAGATGTGTACCTTTTTTGGCACGCCATGCACGATATCTGATACAATCTTTCTTTATATGTCCTGGCTTCCCACAAAAGTAGCACCCCATTTGTTTCATCCGGAGTATTCCTTGCTGGGTTAGGAGTAGGACAGGATTCCTAATGGGTTTCCTTTGAATAGGACCCTTTATAGCCTCTGGAAATTTTCTCTTTATGCCCTTCCTTTCGAGGTGCTTGCCACATTGGCACTGTGAGTGCGTTCATTCTTTAGCCTTTCTTCTTCTTGCACAAGATAGGATATGAGCTCATTAAGAGTCCATTTCTCCTTTTTCCAGTTATAACTGACCTTAAACTGGCTATATTGTGCAGGAAGAGAAATAAGCACCAAATGTACCAAAAGGTCCTTAGATAGCTGAAGCTTTAATTCCTTAAGTTTTGCAGCTATGTGGAACATTTCCATAATGTATTCTCTTACATTTCCTTGCCCTTTATACCTTATAAAAATCAAGCGTTGCAAAAGCGTGCTCGTTTCTGCCTTATCGCTTTTTACAAAGCGCTTTTCAATTTCAGTAAGGAAATCCTTAGCATTAAGAATACTCTCAGCAATAGCACCTCTAAAGGCTTCTAGGATGCCACGCTTTATGATCATAAAAATCATGCGATTTGATCGCTCCCACTTTTCAAAATATCTCCGTGTTTCAGGAGTACTTTCATCCGTAAGAGGAGGGGAAGCATCAGTCCTTAATGCAATGTCTAGATCCATGCATCCTAGAATTATCATCATGTTATCTTTCCAATCCTTGAAATTGGTTCCATTTAAAACTGGAATGGAATTTAAATTTGCAGCTATGGATGAAACTGAAGCTGAATGAACAAGGAGAAACATATAATTAGAAATCCACATAAAAGATAATGGCAATAAATTCAAATAAATGTAATTCCCATCGCAAGATACCGATAACAACATTAATATTTTATCTTTGGATAATAATATTAAATGTCAGTGGCATCTTGTTGTAATGATCAAGTACTGACAATAAGATCTGTCAAATAATAATTGTTCTTTGGAGCACATTGTTATTCGCATGATTATAACTGAGAATTGCCATGTATTTACCATCACATGTGTCTATATATTTCTGCCAAGTATCAACCTTCCTTTGGGCCGATTAGATACTCGCATGAAAGTATATACACACTAACCATCTCTAATATGCCTCATAAATAATTTTCACAAGAGAGCACTTTGGTGTGATGTTGTGTTAATTTATTTAATTAGCATAAAAGATAAAGAACCTTAAATGAGCATAAAAGACTTGAAAAATTTATATAAAATTTATTGCCAATTTCATAATGCCTTATTTGCACATATTTAAGAATAATTAACACATAAAATATGAACAAAATAATTTCCTTATATAAATAATCCAAAATAATTAGTCAAAGCCCAAGAGAGAATTTCTGAATTTTTTTAAAACCAAAATGTTGCCCAAAATTATTTCTGAAAAGAAAAAAAATAAGTCCAGATATTTTTTTTTACACTGAAACAGGCCCAAAAAACATACTGTAGCAACCTAAAACAGCCCTGAGAAAGAATAGTTTTTTTTAAACCAAAAAATGCCACAACCCACAAAAACACGACCCAAACAAAGTGGCCCAAAAAAACTTTAAGTGAAACGGTGCGTTTCACTGGGCCCCTAATCGGTGTCGTTTAGGTTAATTTCGGAGGCGTTGACCGCACCCCAAGATGGCAACGTTTTGGGTAACCCAAAATGGCATCGTCTTGGCACTTCCCCTGGCGGGTTGGGTTAACGAACCTGACCCATTTTGCTATTCATGCAGTGCCGCTTCGTTTTCATTTTTTAAATAAATGGGGATCCGAGTTAACATACCCGGATAGGATCCGAACTTGACCCGGTTCCCCAAATTCTACCTACGCGGCCTCTAAGCAAAAAAATTTTTTTTAAGAAAAATGAATCCAATAGAGGATTCTTGCCCTTCGTAACTGCCACACACGCACTTATTCCCAATTCAAAGTAGATTATGGCAATTAAAGGAAGGCATTAAGTTGTTTTCTTTTTCCTTTTTATATAAATCTCGTTTTCTTCCCAGGTGACGGTAGTGTCTTTCCGGCAACAGAGAGCCAAAAAAGAACACAGCATTTCTTCCAAAGAAAAACAAGGCAAACAATGGATCTTCATCTGAATCCATGGATTCCTGCATATACATACACAAACAGCAATATATAATCATTTACATATTACATGCACGAAACTAAGCATTCGAAATTTTTTGGCGAATAACTTCATGGATTCCGGTGAAAAAACTCTCATCCTGACGCTATTAAGCAAAGATCTATATATAAGGCATATATTCACAACTCCACACAAACACACATCAATCTGGATTTATGGCATACGAAAACGGGAAACTTGGATCAAAAAACACAAGATCGGAGTTTCAAAAAAATGGATCCAGAAATTTTATATACAGATTCATCAAAGCACAAAGCAATCATATGTTAATACATCTCACAGATACTCCATAGAACTTATTATGTTAGCTCTGATACCAATTGAGGGGATTTCTGAAGCATACAAGTTCAATTGAATAATCCGAAGGACAGTGGAAGCGTACCTGAATCCATGGATGCGTGTGAAGGAAGGAACAGATCAACCAGGTTATCACCAGGGATCAGAGGAAACCGACTTTAGATAGGGAATCAAGGCGGCCAAAATGAAACACATGGCTAACCTAGGGACCATAGCCCTGAATTTATAGAGGGGCCCGTATTCAGTCCATCAATGAATACAGGGCCAGGAAATTTGGCCTCAGTATATGTTGGTCCATGACACTTTATTAGGCCCACTTAATTACTTAAACCTTAATAGATCACTTTATATTAGGGCACATACAACAAATAATGGCACCCACATATAAGTATAATATATGGCCCATTGTTGAATTATTCCAACAAAGAACCCCCAAAATATCCTGTTAATCATGTTCGTATGCACAACAAAGGAGAAAGATGAAGAACTGAGTGACAGACGGGGTGAGATTACCTTCTTGGAAACAAAAGGAGAAAGACAAAGAAGGCATGCTGAAGAACTGAGTGAATGACAAAGCTGAAGAAAAGCCAAAGAACTAAGTGAATGAGGAAGCCGAAGAATCTGGGATATGTTGTGTTGTGTGTGCATGGCATCACGGTGTCGCAACAAGCATGACTATGAGGCAACAACATGAGCACGACTGGTGTGGCTGGCAGCGAAGGACTGGGTGTGGCATGGACGACTATGAGGCGAGGCCATGAGCACGACTGGCAATAACAGTGAGGGCATTGGAGAGTGGAGAAGGTAGAAGACAGCCCGTGATCTGGGTGGGGGTGGGAGAAGGAAAAATTGAAGGTGTGCAAATCTAGGTGGGGAGGGAGAAGGCAGAAGGGTGGCGGAGATTAAGTTAGGGTTTTGGTTTATTTTTATGTTGAGATTGAAATATTAAGTATATATAAAAATGTTTTAAAAAAATCGGCTAGAAGGAATCGAACCATGGACCTAGCATCTGTAATGACACTTATTTACCATTGAACCATGAATTGGAATTATTCTATGGATAAGAAATTTATATATTATAAAAAATAAATATAATTAAAAATAGAAATATATATGGGCTAGCATAGGCTACCCCAAGGTATGCCCGTAACTCGCCCGTTTAATTACAGAGCCCGTCCCGTTTAAGCCCACTCATGACGGGTCATTTTTGGGCGGGCCCAAATGAGAAGATTCTTGAGCAGGCTCGTGCGGGAGGTTCCGGGTCAGATGCTAGCCCTAATTACGGTTTAGTGGCAGTGCAATTTCAATCCAACCAAACTCAACCATGAAAGCAGTCTTTTAGTCCAAAAAGATCTAACAAGCGAGTTTGGTTAACAGTCTAATCGATCCTGCTCATCGGTTTGGTTCAATTGCTTAATCGCTAGAAAGATGATGTATACAATAGATATATTTTAGACAGAAAAGATAGAATTTAAAGTCCTAAAAATGCTCCTACGGGACCAAGGAGAGTATTATAAATATTGAATGAAGCTATTCAAAATTCCTCTCAAACTAAAACCAACACACTTGGGTATAGTTCCAGTTCATGGCTTTATGCCATGGATTCTCTGCAGATTCTTTTCTCCATCCTCTGTGTTTTCTTCTCCTCCTTCCTCCTGTTCCATCTAAGCTTCAAGAAATCTCCCAAAGCTTCTCTTCCACCAGGACCTTCATGGAAGCTTCCTCTTATAGGGCACATGCACCATCTTTTAGGGTCACTACCCCATCAAACTTTAAGAGACTTGGCAAACAAACATGGAATTCCTGTGATGTATCTGAAACTGGGAGAGACCTCAAATGTTATTATCTCTTCCCCAGAAGCCGCAAAAGAGGTCTTGAAAACACATGATGCTGTCTTCGCTAATAGACCGTACCTTTTTGCTCATGAAATTCTCTCTTACAATGCCACCAACATTGCTTTCTCTTCCACTGGGACTCACTGGTCTCAGCTTAGAAAAATATGCAGCTCGGAACTTCTTTCTGCTAAGAGGGTCGAATCATTCAGGTTCTTTCTATTATTGATGCTGTTTCTTTGAGACACACACAGCCGCGCGCACGATGTCTATGTTCTATGTTTATCTTTTGTGCCATTCATTTTTTTTAATTTTTTGGTTCTTCAAGCGTTATCTAATGAAGGTAATTAAGTGGTTGGTGCAAGGACCATTAGAGAGATCGAAATTTGATTTGTAAAATTTTTATGTATCAAAGAATGAGGTTCAAAGTGCAAAAGGACAGTGAGTTGTTACGCAAAGTGATTTCAGCATCATTTGCTTTTTATAATTGTAAAAATATCGATGAAAGAATAGAAAACATATAGTTAAAAATGACCCAACACTATTATATTTGCATGGGCAAAAATAGTGTAAACCCATAACAAAAGGTAATGATATAATATTATATTTAATTGTCTTAGCTTTTTACTCATATTTTAAATATTTGTTAATATTTTTTACACATAAAATAATATATAATTTTGAATCACTACAAAAAATTGATTTTAAGTAGTAATAAAAAAGTTGCTGATAAAAGTCACATGAACTGTATTTTCAGCCGCCATTTTTTATCGTTGCCAAAGGTGTCATAATTATTAAAAAAATAATAATTATTCCGGTGACTGCTATATCACCATCGATCCATCCACAACATTTGTCGCCACATATATGCGAGTGCACGTATGGATTTTTGCCAATTGAGATACAATGACCTTACATACTTTAAGCACATATTTAAATATATATATATGATATTCTGCTACATAATAAGTTACAGACATTTAAATATATTTATACATACATACACATAATATTATTAGAAACTAATAACATTTATACATATTTATATATTTACATTTTATTTTATATATGATATATTATTGATTCAACAATAATTGTTATATATTTATATGATAATTAATTTTATAAATTTTATTTAGAAAATATTATTTTTATGTTAGTAAATATTATTTTTAATATTAAATTTTTTTACCTTCGGTGGCTACTCATAAAAGTCAATAGTGAAGGTATGGCTCTTAGTGGCGACACAAAAAGTCATCACTGGAAATAAGCTCTTCATTAACGATGCACAAAGTTGTCGTTAAAAGCTAAGTATGACCTTTAATGGTATGAAAAAAGTTGCAGCTAAAAGTATGATCTTCATCGATGACGTAAAAGTTGATTATTGAAAAGCTTATCTTTAGTGGTAATTGAAAGCAGTTACTACTGAAAGTGTCACCTTTTTATCACTGCTGAAAGGTAGACTTTTAGAGGTAACTTTTATTGTCTCTGTTAAAAGTTGTCATTGATAATTTTTTTTGAAGTGAGTGCATATTAAGTGAAAAAAACTCACGGGTATTATTACAACCAAACAATATATTTCTTCTTTCAATTGACATTAAATTTCCACTGCTACAAATGAAGCAATTTATGTCTTCTTATAAGGTCCGTTAGAGTCTTCTCATTTTCTGTTTTAAGAAGGGAGTGAAAGTTTAATGCCCATTTTGAATAACGGATGTGAAAGGGGCGTTTCCACGTCATGGAAACGGACATGGTTTGTATGACTTTTCATGCCCTTTAGAAAACGGATGCAAATAATGAGATTTTTATTGTCATTCACTTAGACGTCCCACATAAAGCATAAGTAAAAAAGGTCAAAAGAATGGACATGAAAAACGTTTGTTTTAGTAATGTTCGCTAAGCTACATGTATTTCTGTTTTTTCCCCAACAATCTTGCGCCATAGATATGCGCTGATATCCTTCGATCTTGGAGGAACAATGGAGGAACAAGTTGTTAGTAGAAAGAACCCTAATTATGCTTCTAAAACACAGATTTATCAGAGAAGAGGAAGTGTTAGAACTGGTGCAGACAATCACAGAAAACGAAGGATCAGAGGTGAATCTGAGCAAGATGATAAATGTCCATGACGAACGCCATTGTAGCACGGGCAGCTTTTGGTGAGAGATCAAGAGAACAAGAAGCCTTTCTTAAGTGTGCGAAGAAGGCTTTGAAGCTAGCTGGAGGCTTTCACATTGCAGACTTATTTCCTTCCATGACACTTATTCAAGATATTTCTGGTATGAAAAGTAAACTTGAGAAGCTTCACAGGGAGATTGATAGAATACTGGAGAACATCATTGATGATCACAGGAGGAGGAGGAGGAGGAGGAGGAGGAGGAGGAGGAACATGAACGGAACGTGTGATGATAATAAGGTTGAAGAAGATCTAGTTGATGTTTTCTTGAAGATTCAGGACCAAAATGACCTGGCGGTTCCCATATCTGTTAACAACATCAAAGCAACGATTCTGGTAAGTATATGTTTATATAGAAGCTTGTATTAACATTTCATAATGCAAATGATATGCTTATACAGTTAAATATATGGTGAAAGAGTGAAATTTTAGTCATTGCTGCAATAGCATAACAAGCTTTTTCTATTAGATGGAGTTGTTTACATAGATCACATAACAACATTATATACCCCAATCAGTAAAAATTAGTTATCACTAACTTTATATAAATACATTGGTTCAAGTATAAAAACATCAATTATTTTTTACCAAAAGTGTATTCAATATCATATACTTTTTTAAGATGTAATTATACCCACAAATATTTAAAATTGGAGCAAAACTGTTGTGACCGTTATACATTAACATCATTAGATATACAATAGACCATAAAAAGTAACGATGTTTGGTTAGGATGATCGTGGGGTTTGAATAATCGTTGACCACTACCCAAATTCAATCACACTCCACCCTTTCTTTGTCACCTAGGCTAATATTAGGTGGCACAGCTTTAGAATTTTCGTGAAACATTTGCTAGTTTTATACTATTTTGCAACTTAATTAAGAGGGGAAATCAAGTGAACTAGGCATTAGAAATAAATAAGGATATAGACTTTGCTACAATCTTGACCATATTTAATAACTTTCTTAATTTATGTGTAAAACTCCAAATAGGCAAGCCTTTTAAATTTTTCGAGGTGGATATACAATTTTAGCTTTTATTTATTACTATGTTGACTTTGTTATTATGGGTATAATATACATCAAATAAAAATAAAGTTGGAAAGTGGTTAAATTTTAAGATATAGTTAATGCAGTTAAGGTTTTCATTTATCTATGAGCAATATCTCGAAAGTGACTTACACGTAAGATCAAATGGGTATATAATTTGAGCAATATCTAAAACATGGTAAACAAGTTCATCAATTTCAGGACATATTCATTGGAGGAACTGAGACATCATCAATAACTGTAGTGTGGGCAATGTCAGAAATGTTGAAACAACCAGAGATATTGGAAAAGGCACAAGCAGAGGTAAGAAGGGTTTTCAGAGACAAAACATACGTGGATAAGGCAGAACTTCACCAACTAGAATTCTTACAATGTGTCATCAAAGAAACTTTAAGGTTACACCCACCAGCTCCATTACTACTTCCAAGAAAAAACAACGAAACATGTGTGATCAATGGATACCGAATACCTGTAAATACTAGGATCCTTGTAAACGCTTGGGCTTTAGGAAGAGATCCCAAGTATTGGTCTGAAGCTGAGGAGTTCAAACCCGAGAGGTTCATCATTGATGGTTCTAATTATTATAACTTCAGAGGGACGAACTTTGAGTATATCCAGTGACGGATCTAGGACCCTGATTCAGGGGGTGCAAACTATTTTTTGAGAAGATAAGTGTGACTTATTTTTAACATGTTTTGAGAAGAATTTAAGCAAAAATTTAGTGGGTTCAAAATTACCAAATGAGTGGGTGCAAAATAAATCACATAGTACTAATATATACCTAATTTTCTGGAAGTCAAGGGGTGCGGCTGCACCCCCTCAAGTATATGTAGGTCCGCCATTGAGTATATCCCATTCGGGTCTGGAAGGAGGATATGTCCTGGGATCACTTTTGCCACACCCAATGTTGAGCTTCCACTTGCTAGTTTGTTGTACCATTTTGATTGGAAACTTCCTAATGGAATGAGGCAAGAAGAGTTTGATATGTCTGAGACTTTTGCTGGGACGGTAAGGAAAAAATTAGATTTGAGCTTAATTCCTGTGTGTTATCATCCTAATAATTAGCAATACAATTATATAGTCTTGTTGCATCAGTCAATAATCCTTGAATCTATATGAAGAATAATGGTAATAAGGTAGATCGATGTCTATGTATTTTACATAGTTATGTATTAATATATATTGTGGTTTTTGCATATTGTTATACAAATGTACTGAACATGCTGAGTTGTTACTAATAGCTTGATTGAAACTAATTCCCTATAATTTTGACTCAATTACAATT
>JANTPZ010114478.1:0-16545 GCA_025593235.1 Vachellia pachyceras
CTCGGCCCTGGCTGGAATTTGAGGAAGGGAGTTTGTTTTGATGATTTTGATGCTTCCAATGAGTCCAAAATGAGTTTTTGTGTAGAGTAAAGGTGATGGCAAGTTTATGGAAGCATTAGAATACAATAAAGTAAAGTTAGGGTTCTTAAGGAACTTTAAACTCAAGAATTGTTTCAAGGGAGTTTTGTTTTAGTTTTTGATTGACAAATGGCTCAAGCTAAATAGCCATAATGTTGTTGATAATGTAGGCAAGAAATTGGTCCAAGGGGATAAAGTTCAAGAAGCCAAAGAGAGCATTAAGTAAAGGAAAAGGTAGCAAGACCTTCTAACTTAATCCTTATGTTGTGAAATTGTATGGAAACTTTGCATGACTTATTTTATGAGAATGGAAGTGTGAATATGTGCTTGATGTGCTATGGCCATATGCATATACATGTCTCATGTGCACATTCATTCTATTTATGCATTCACACTTTTTATGAAACATGTCATGCATTTTTATGAAACTTATTAGAAAGTTTTGCTATTAGGATTTCTTTGAAATCTCACTCTCCCCCACTAACAATTTTTAGGTGGATGCTCTCATAAGGGTAAGGAGAAGATTAGTGATGCATGAAGAAAGTGTTGATGCATAATGATGTGAACTTATTATGGACATTATGTTTTAATGACAATGTTGTAATGTGATTTGTATGGAACATGTGTAATTAATTTGGACATTATGAAAATTAGTATATAGCATGTGAATGCCTAATTTCTTAGGTTAGAATGGTTAAAGGAGGGTAAAAACCAAAATTTTATGAGTTTAAAAGGAGTAGAAATTTGGCTAAGTATTAAAAGTTAAGTTGTCCAAATGCTCTACTTTATCCTGACGGGAAATATAGCAAATGAACTCTAAATGAGCTGAAATTTGGTGAAAAAATAGTTCGCACTACAAGCTTTAAAACAAGCTAAAGATCACTGGAATTGAAGTTCTGTACATAAAGTTGTGACTGTCCAAAGTTGTTGAAAAATCACAGAAAAACCCGGGAAAATGAAAAACTTACCATATGAACAATGCATTTTCACGAATTGATCTGTACCAACTGGACAAGTACTGTTCAAATGAGTATTTTTCCTTCATAAAGGAATTTTTAAGCTTCAATTAGAAGTTGGGACCACTCAGTTTTGATTTTTCTAGAATTAGTGATGAACTTTCAAAGTTGGCCCTAAAAACTGTGAATAGTAACTTTCTTAAAAATGAAAGTTTTCAATTTAGTCCCTTTTGACAATTTAAGTTACTTGAGGCCACGAATTGGTTCCAAAGCATTATAATTGAAGCTAAGAGGGATAAATAAGAGGTGTCACAAAAAACATCACATAAAAGCCTTCTATACTCATCTATCATCTTACCCTTACCCTTGCTTGAGCTTCCACCTAAAATGGTTAGTGGGGGATGAATGAGATTTCATTGAAATTCCAATAGCAAAACTATCCAACACACTTATAAAAATGCATGACAATCTTGGAAAATAAGTGTGAACATATTATAACATAACATGTGTAACATGAGGCATTTATATGCATATAGCCATAGCACACAAAAGCACATATTCACACCTTAATTCACCACAATTGTTCAACATCAATTTATGCATATTTCATAAACAATTTCACAACAACTTTGTTTAAGGTTAGAAGTTTGGCTACCTTAATATCTTAACTTTCCCTTGAACTTGAAGCTTTCTTGTGTAACTTGGAAAGTGGTTTCTTGCACAGTTAACTTGCCTACATAATTCATAGCATAATGTCCATTAATCACAAGCCATTACCAAAGCAAGAAACACTTTAAAATCAAGCTAGACTTCCTCTTGAATTTTTAGAAAACCCTAGAGCTTTGAACTTGCTCAATTGGTTTCTAATGCTTCCCAAAAAATTTTCTCACTTTCACCCTACACAATTTCTCATTTTAAAGCTATTGGAAGCATCAAAATCATGAAAATTACACTCCTACCCTTTCTTATGCTTGCCGAAAAATAGAACAATGAAAGGGATTGTGATTTTTCAAACTTCCATCATGTATACTAGCATATTCTTGATCCCAAAACACTTCTCATGCATTATTTAGCTTGAAAACAACACTTCCTCATCAAATAGAAAATTGGACAACACCTCCCCTTAAACTTGGCTATTCCAAAAATTCATATAAGCATCAAACAATCACAATATATACATCAATCTACTCCTTATCATGTAAGGAGTGATTTGCAACCAATTATTTCCTCTAAATCCCTCCCTTTCTCACTTTCACCATCAAGAACCCTAACTTTCAATCTTGAAAAAGAGAGGTTTAATCACAATTCCAATCCATTAGAAAGGTAGAAGAGGTTGCAAGTGTGACATACCTTAACTTTACCTTTAACTTCGTTTTATATTGATTTGGAAGCAATGGGAAGCCTCAAATTGATCAAAAGGTCCAAGAGTTTCAATTTGAAAACTTTCAACTTTTTGAAAGTTACTATTCACTTGTTTTAGGACCAACTTTGAAAATTCATAACTAATTCTATAAAAACCGAAATTGAGTGCTTCCAATTTCTATTTGAAGCTTATAAGTTCCTCTATGAAGAAAAAATACTCATTGAGTCATTAGCTTGCCCAATTGATACAGTTTAATTCATGAAAAAACACTCTTCATTTGGTCTTTTTTTATTTTCCCATTTTTTTCAGTGATTTTCTTTAAACTTTGGAACATCATAACTTTCTGTAAAAAAACTCCAAATCTAGTGTTATTTGGCCTGTTTTAAAGCTTGCAATGCCAGATATTTTTATGTAAAATCTCAACATATTTGGAGTTCATTTACCCTGTTACTCGATAGGTCAAATTTAGGGGTTTGACCAACTTCACTTTGATAAGAAGTCAAACTTATCATTTTCAAACTTCATCATTTAAAACTCTAACTTCTAAACCTTTTTGAGCCATGTTTGATTATGAAATTAGGAGTCTTTAACCATCACCTATCAACAAAACATGCATGGGTTTACATCACACATTCCATGTCATACATAAATTCCCAAAACACTATTACATTACAACGTATATTCATATACATAACCATGTAAATTCCTTGCTTCATGCATCATACATTTTCTCCTTTCCCTTGGAAGAACTTGTACCTAAATATGGTTAGTGGGGGAGGGTGAGATTCGAGGAATCTCAGTATCAAATATTACAAACAATGCATGTAGGATGAATGTTAGTGAATGATATGCTTGCCTTACATAGGCTCATATTCACATAATGAAATGCTGCGTGCTCAATGTTTCGTGAAATATACTTATGGCCATAGTAAAAAAAAGGCTTCATTCATTCATAAATACTTCACATAATCTAGCAAAGCAATACCACAAATCAATGCACCACGTAGCATCGCATACATACAAGTAAGTAAATTCACTACCTTTTAGACTTTACCTTCTTCTCTAGTACTATGATCTTCTAACCATAGCTTTTGCTTTGTCACTTCATGGCCCTAGATAAGTAATGACATTATTAGAGTCATGAAAAGTGAATGCCCAATGGGCCACATTAGCCCTAAAGACTTACTTTCACCCTAGGAGTTCCTACAAATTACATTTGGTCACTTTCTTTCTTAAATTCGCATGGTAACCAAGAGCTACGAGCACTTTGACCAAACTTTGAAAAATCATAATTAATTCTATAAAAATCCAATTGGGGTGGTTCAACTTCCTATGTGAAGTTCATTAAATCCTCTTTACGTGAAAAATATTATCCGTTGGCATTTATGCACCCAAAATTCCAAAATTCTCAGTTTACCCAACTGAGCTAGGCTTTGTTCCAGATTCAGTGCCTAAACTTCAAAAATTCATATCTCCCAGGACACAAATCCAATTAACCAATATGACCTATCAAATTAAAACTTGACAAGTCTACTTTACTTCTGGAAAGTTTAATGGTCATTGGAGAACATCTGACCACACAAAAACACGTTACAATTATACTTCTTCCAGAAAATGAATTTCACAGCACTTACTCTTTAACTTCCAAAAATTCCAGATTCATATACAAGCATCTAAAAATCATGAACACTTGTAAACCTACACAATTTTTCCTTATAAAACCATTCAAAGCATCAAAATCATCAAAACAATTCATCTTCTCCCACTACCAGGTCAGGCCGAGACATATCACACACATTCACCAACATGTGTTTTTCAACTTCTATCATCATATTCTTGCTTTCAAGCTTACATTCATGCATGGTAAGGCTTGATTCTAACTCTCCTATATCAAGAGGAAAATTGGGCAGCATAACCCCTATTCATGCATGATTTCCCAATTCTACAAAATCATGAAAACAACTCAATCAACAACAACAACATCATCAATATGCTCATTTCCACAAGAGGAGACATTTGCAACCAATAGATGGCTTTAAATCCCTCTCTTTCTCACTTTTCTCTCAAGAACCCTAGGTTATGAAACTTGAAAAAGAGAGACCAAATCAGATTTTCAAACCATGGAAGAGGAAGAGGAAGAGGAAGTAGCAAGGATCATTTCTATGTATATCTCAAAGTAGCATGCTTACTTGCCTTGAGTTTTCACTTGAGTTTTCTCTTCTTTCTCCTTGCTTCAATGGCTTCTCACTCTCTCCAAAATCTGCTGAAAAAGTCGGTCCTAATGAGCTGAAGCAGGAGGGGAAATATTGCTTTATTAATTCACCATTTAATGGGTTTAATGGTTGAGATTAATACTTAGTTACTAAGCTTAGATCTAAGGGCTAAGATGAAGCCACCTTTCACACATGTGCTTGCTTCTAATTAGACCTTCAAAAGCTGTCATGATGGCTGTAATGGGAGGGTAAAAATCTGGTTACCTTAACCAAATTGGATCACATTCGGTTACTTTTACTGATTGCACTTTTTAACAGTAAACTTAACTTTATTCCGGTAAATCTTTTTCTACTTTTTTGGAGATATTTTTTTCTTCATTAAATACCCATATTTTCATCATAAATATAACAAAACTATTATCCCCAAAATACCCCTTGATTTCCTCAATTTTACATGATTATTTTATCTTGTCCAAAATCCCTGAAACGGAGTAATCGGAGAGCAAATTTCTTTTAGGGACTTGAAAAATACTACATTTTTTACTGATTCTCTAGCCCTTTTACTTTTTTCAAAATGCCCTCTAGATTGTCCAAAATTTTTGAAATAATTATATTTCGGGGATTTTCGGGTCTTTCCCCAATTTTCGGGAAAATCGCCTTAATCGTACACTGGATAATAATTTTATTAAATACTATAAAATTCACTGGATTTTCCATATTTTTCTCTAAATTTTTGGAGGGCTCCTGATACTTTAAATAATTATTTTTCCCCTTTTTGTCCTTCAAAATTATATAGACATAATTCCAGTCCGAATCTAGAAAATCCGTGATTCACGGTTGTGCTCCGTGAGTCAAACTCTGTCTATTGGGCATCTGTAAATTTTTTGTCAACAGTTGACTTTTGACTTTGACTTTGTCAAATGACCAAAATGCCCTTGTTTGATGGTCGCTGCTTCACATGCTTCGGCCAACGAGCATCTTGGCTGAAGCCAGTAAAGGCTTAACACTCTCTGTGTCACATGCTTCGGCCAACCTGAATGTTGACTAAAGCCAACGAGGTCTTAATGCTTTCTGTGCAACATGCTTCAGCCAACAGAATCTACTATGGGCTCACTTTGGCTTACATTTTTTTATTTTCAAAGCCTTAGGACTAATTTGACCAAGGTCTCTTTGGTCTATTGACATATTCTCTTTCTGTACTTTCATTTCTGGGCCATGTCTTATCTCATGTCTATCGGTTTGGCCTCTATTTTAATTTACAGAAAATGGTGGATATTACATTAAGGATCCAGAAAAGGTATATGATTGGGTGGTTTAGTTTCTTACCTTGCTAGTTTGTGAAGCTTTCCTCTTCTTTGTGTTGCAGAAAAATGGCCTCCTTCACCCTCTCCAAACTGCCCACAATGTCGGCCAAATATGGAGAAGAAGAGGAGAAAATTTTCTTTTAATTAATCTCTTGTAAAAGAATGAAGGGCTAAGATCACATCTTTAATTAATGAAGTTAATCCAATGGTTGAGAGCTCACCAACCCCACATACACCTTTTGAAATCTTATTGGCTCTCATAAAGTAGTGTAACTAGGGGTTGGGAGCTTCGTTACACTAACTAAATTGGTTACCGTTTAGTTACTTGATCCGATTACAACTTTTATCGGTAAACGTAACTTTATTTCGGTAAACTTTTATGCGTATCTGGGAACAATTTTGATTCCTCTATTAATCTTCAAATATCACTTACCCATATGAAAATATATTTGTCCCAGAAATACCCCTGAAAATCTTCAAATTTCAACAGGGTTACTTTACCCCTGTCAAAACACTAAAAAACAATCTACAAATCGGCAATTGAGTTTCAGGGCATTAAAAATTTTTATAATTTTCACTGATACTCTAACCTTTTTCTTTTTCTCAAATTTCTTCCCAGAATGTCTATAATTAATTTTCAAAGAAAATTCCATTTTCAGGATTTTTGGGTCTTTTCCCCTCAGATTCGGGAAACGCCTTTATCGTATTTTGGACAATAATTTTATAAATTACTACAAATTCCATATTATTTTTCTTTAATTTCATGATTACCTACTTTAATTTCATGATTGTCTACTGTTGTTTCATTAGTTCCTACATCATCATGGAGTCCATTGTGGTTCACCATTTCCAACCTTAGTTTCATGATCGCTTAGTGATTGCCTATTGTAGTTTCATTGTTACCTATTTCATTTCATAAAATATTAATCATTCAACATTTTATTGGAAATTGTGTCATATAGGTCAACCATTGTGTTCTAAGTATTTTATTTAATGAATCTTTCATTTTCATTATATTTGCATGTTTGTTGTAATGAAATATCCTTGGATAAATCATGGTGATTATCCTAAATATCCATAGTCAATCATTTAAAAGGGAGCAAAGATGAAATAAGACAATTATGACTTTGCAAAGGTATGGCAATACAAATCAAAGTTATAGGCACTTCTAAGAATACAAGGTGCTGGACTGACCCGCTGTGAGAAAACTACATGTATTAAGTCATAAGCTTGTCTCATAAATGACTGTGTCACTATGTTCTTTGACTTGATATCATCATAAATTCCTACATGAGAGTCACTCAGCTTTGGCCTAGTCAAAAATCACTTTTGATAGAGTGATTATAAAGGCTATGACCGAGTTTAGTGGATTTCATGTAGAGGAATATGAATGGTTAAAATAGAATTTATCCCTCACTTTAGCAAAGAGATATTGTTGGGCCCCTCAATGAGTGAGTCTAAGAAATATATAGCTATACTATGATAGAAATGAAGTTCCATTATATAGTCTACTACTTAGGGATCGAGAAAGCAATGGTCAAGAATAAGAAGATGATAATCTCTATGCCACATACTTGACCAACATATTATGTGACAAAAGGAACGTGATGTGGTTGTATGATATGTTATATCTATCTACAAATACTCATTTAAATTGGGTAGTCATAATGTCTTGATACAAACCACTTGCAACTTATGGGCTAGTATAGTCATTGGCCTGCTGCTAACTTCATGTGTGTTTACAGGGCCACATTTCAAAATGGAATGTGGGCTAAGATGTCCATATTCAGTGTATCTGAGGTATATCTAGATCCAATGAATATTCTATGATATATATATATTTGCATATATAAATTTGTATATATATTTCATGTGTGTGTGTGACGAACGAACCTTTAGTCGCCTAAGTCCGCGTCAAAGATTTTAACCAAATTAATGTTGTATAGCACCAATCCAGGTCGTTTTCACTTTGAAGAGCCGAAAAATGAAATGAAATCCTAATAATTAAATGCGAGTAACTCAAATTGAAAATTAATTCGAGGAAATTTCATGTGAATATTATGAATTGAACTAAAATTAAAATACTTCTTTTTGGTATTTTTAAATATGAAAACAAGTGAAATAACTGAAAATAATTGAAATATGAATAACTGATGATGGAAGTTAATTCTCCAATTCAACAACGCAGGCAATCATCACTTCAATAGATATGTGAGTTAAAGGATTGGATTAAAGAATTATAATTAAGCTTTAATCCAACAACCGAGCCACCTTGAATTGCCACAAAATATTTTCCAAACTTCCAATTTACTAACTGCCACCAGAATAGTAAAGAGGAATTAAGGATAATAAAACCACTGCTTAATTGTAACTCTTAAATTCAAGTAATATAATTAAAGCTAGCAAAAGATTATTTGATCCAAGATTCTAAGCCACCTTAGAAAATCACAAAATATTAACTCTAACTTCAATACAATGTGATACCACAACATTATACTTGAAATTAAAGCTATAATAAGTCCAATATCAATTGCCAAGCAATAATTCCATTCAAAATAATCTCCAAAATAAACAATGTTAAACAATTGAAATTGTTCCAATAATTAGAGAAACTATCCTAAGACCTAGGAATTGTTAAACAATTATTGGACAGAAAATTAAAGCAACTAAAAACTCCCCTTTGATGACTCAAGTTCATACCATTGTTGTTGAATTAGAGAATCAAATAAGCTAGCCAACAATTTCCATCAACAATTCCATGGATCCAAACGTTGTTGTGTGCTGGATGGAATCAATTGTGGTTCTTGGGATTATTCCTTGAAGCTTAGTGGCGGCGTGGGGTATTACGCAGGAGGAATGGAAGTGGACGAATGAATGGGTTAGGTGGAGTCTTGTGAAAAATGGATGGATCAAGATGGGTGCCGCCAATGGAATTGAGAAATTGCTTGTGGTCTCCCAAAAGCGTGAGAGTTAATGAATGAAGAATAAGGGATGTGTGTATGCGGCGCTCTTTTTCTTGAGTGCTTATTGCTTCCGGTGTGAATGAATTCATGAGTGTTTTCTTTTGTTCAGCGTATGGGCTGAAGTGGAATAATGGAGACTTGAGAAGTGGTGGCCCAATTGGATGAATTGTACCGAAGGTGTGGTTTTGTTTTTGGGCCTAATCACCCAAACATTGAGAACAAGACCAAGAAGCAAATGATGATTCCATGATTTGTGCATAGGCAGCTTGGGGTTGAGAAGGTTTGGCTTTTCTAGAATGAATGGATGTAGCTCGTGGGTGTACAGTGGTGGCCCAATATTGCTAACGATGTACCAGAAAAATCTAACCAAAACCCTTTTGATCCAAATTTCTTTCAAAGGTACCTACAATAAAAATTGGTCTTGAGTAGTATCAAATGTCATAAAATCAATCATTTAACAAAATGATTAAAATCAAATATCAAAGTAATTAAATGTTAATTGATCTGTATGATTTGGATTTTGAAACTGATAAACATTGATTTTTGAAATTCAAAAGGGACTCATTAGTTATAAATAGGTAGCCAAAGTTTTTCCAAGAATGTAGATCTTAGAGATGGAGAATGTAGATCTTAGAGATGGACGTTGAGGCGCTAACACACTGCTTGTGTTGAGAGTTGTTCGTGTGGATACCAGTAAAGTGAGCTAATCAGAGTTGTTGGCTTCTCAAAACCATACAAAAAAGGAAAAGGAAATGCTCAAACGTTGGAATGAGTCAAAGAAAGGTATGCTTCAACTAATCCAAGGAATGAATTGAAATATTTTAATATTTCATTGTACACTTTAATCCCAACACATTTATCCCCATAACTCGTCATTTTCAACTTTAATTTTGAGATTTCGGACGTTAGTTTCGTTTTTTCCCAGTCTAGGTTTTAAAGTAGGCGATGGTGAGGCACATGAGAGTTGTCCATATTTTTTGTGAAGTGTAGAGGATTCTTAAATTGATTTTTAGAATTTTTAAACAATAGTGGGCAATCATTAAAACTAAAGAGGGAAAAATGAAATCAAAATAGGTAATAGTTAGGTATGGGTGAGTCCTCTGATTTTTTTTTCTTTTTTCAACTATGGGAGTTCTTAAATCGTTTTTTGACATTTCTAAAAGTAGGCAATCACAAAACTAAAATAGGAAATCACAAAACTAAAGTACGTAATGGTTAGGCACGTGGGAGTCCTTAATGTTTTTACATGCGATGGATTCTTGAATTCTTTTTCATAATTTCTTAAACAAAAGTGGGAAATTAATAAATTAAAGTAGACAATGGTTAGCATAAGGGAGTCCTAGATTAATTTTTACTACTACAGTAAGAGGGGTTTCGAAAAGAATGCCTATATCATTTTCACAAAATATTGGATCATAAAGCTTTGATTAAGAATCATAATAAGTTCTAGAGAAATTAAATCAGGATAGACCCACACTAGTCAAAAGGAGTTAGGCCCAATCATCCTTACGACAAGGTTAATGTATCGATTAGACAATCTTATGGATTAAAAATCCAAAGAGTCACCTCAAAATACATCAATACTGACCCTTTGTTAGTAACTTGAAAATGCAATTAACCAAGAGCTTGTATCCCTTAAAATCATGCATGATTTTCTAAATACATTATTCATGAAAATCAGATTATACTGCATGTTCAGGAGTATTGCAAGTATCAAGTTCAGAGGAACTATTTATTTGAAATTCAGAATTATCATATTTTTTTGCAATGAAGGTTTCGCCTCGACTAACAACCAAGTTAGTCATGGTAAACCACAACCAAGAGGATGGCTTTGTGTGCAAGTGGTTTCGCCGTGGTGAAACACACCCGAGAGGCAAACTGCGTTATTTGAACAACTTTGGCTGCGTAAAAAAAACAAGTTGGTCGCAGTGAAAGTGGTCAGAGAGCAAAAATGCAGTTCAAAACATCCTAAAATCAACTTCTTTTTGTGAAGAATTCGTAGAAATTTGAAAATTTCCAAAGTTTTAAGCAATTGCATCCAAAATCATGCTAATTAAGATCAACAACTCTTTCCAAATTAAGCACAAGTAGGGTTATCATTGGAAAAAATGCATTAAATACTTTGAAACCTCGCAAAACTAATAAGGAAATATAGCTCAATCAATGCTTCATACTTGCCACTTCAGTACCCAAAGTTATTCCCATTTGGAGAGGACGGTTATAGAGATGACGTTGAACATAAAGCTGAGACACTTTCATACACAAAAAAGAACAAAAGAGTTAGCATGTGTGAATTCTTTGCCTATCGGTTAATGAGTAGAAACTCGGAAGTATCTGCATTGCTACATTCATCACACTTGCTTCAACACTTTATTGTTGATGCATATACAATGATTGAATCTCATAGATTATTATGTGTTAAGGCACATCAAAAGGAACTATGGGTTGAGCTATAACATGGACTGTCTGATGCTCTCCTTAGAGGTGAAACCAATGTTACCTTAACTGGAAAAAGGAAAATTTTGCTATCATCCTTTATCAATGGTGCTCGATATATGCTTCAAAATTATCAAGACATAATGCCAAATACTCCTTATTTTACCTCATTATCTTCATATTGGATCATTATTGAACTACTTTAGGGCCTTACATAGCTTAAATTGACCAAAGAATGTTTGAAAATTTCTTCCTGAGTTACTATTCATTTAATCAATTTTCATATTTCTGGCCCAACTTTAAAAATTCATAAATATTCCACAAAAATTGAAATTGCATAGTTCAAGTCTATAACTGAAGCTTCAATAACCTCTACAGAGGAAAAATACTCAGTTGTCCAGAAACATGCCCAATTGATACAGTTTACTGTGTGAAGTTACACTGTGCATATGGTCATTTTTCAATTTTTCAGATTTTTCTTTTAACTTTGGAAAATCATAACTCCTTATACAAAGGTCCAATTCTAGCAAACTTTAGCTTGTTTCAAACCTTACCATATGAACTATTTTTCCACCAAGTTTTGGATCAATTGGGATTCATATACTCTTTTTCCTCATAATGCAAAGTCAAGGGATTGGAAAGGGCATTGGACCACTTTGTTGTACAACTTTTCGTTTCCCAAAAATTTTTGTAAAACCTCTAAACCACAATGAACTCCTCCCACATGCTCATGCATTCATATGTACATATATGCATATCACTAAGTTGAGGTTTAGGATTTATATGAGCTACATAAACATTTACCATATAATATAAGCATATTCCATGACTTAGTAAATGAAGCATCATATAATGCTTTTTATTCTTTACTCACATTCTCCTTTCCCTTACTTGAGCTTGCACCTATGGTTTTTAATTGGAAAGGGTGAGATTTCAAGGAAATCGCAGTAGTAAAAAACTCATAATAATACATCTACGTGCATGATTATGAAATGGAAACAAATAAGCCATGTAACAAAACAATATACCTTACTTTAATCAAGTTTTCACAAAGCCAAGGCAATCATTGCATAGCTACCACCATACATTCACACAAGTAAGGTTTCACAAATCAAGTGGCTACAACCACATAGCAAACGTGACAATTAACAAATATACAATCAATGCAAGGTAGATGCCAAAGTTAGAAGTGTTGCTACTTTGATTTGAACTTTCCTTGAAACTTGAAGGCTCTCTTGTTCACCCTTCCAAATTATCCATTGCACAACTTAATGGCCTACACAATTCATAATACAATGGTAATTAAACTCAAGCCATTTCCAAGTCAAGAAACACCTTTAAACCCCATAAAATCCTTTAGAAGTGTAAGTGTTCTTAAAACCCTTAAACTTGGAAATTCAATTCCAGTGCTTCCAAAATTATTTTCTCACTTCCACCCTACATAATTTTTCATTCTAAAGCCATTGAAAGCATAAAAATCATGAAAATCACACTCATCCTACAAGTTCCAGCACTGACAGAAAAACATAACCTAGAAGGACAAAGTGATTTTTCACATTTTTATCACATGTAATGACATATTCTTGATCCTAAAACACTTCTCATGCATTATTTAGCTTAAAAAAAACTCTTCCTCATCAAGTATAAAAATGGACAGCATCTCCCCTTAGGGTTTAAGATTCCAAAATTTCATACAACCATCAAATCCAAGCAATATATACATCAATATACTCCTTATCATGCAAGGAGTGATTTGCAACCAACTATTTCCTCTAAATCCCTCTCTCTCATTTTCACCATCAAGAACCCTAACTTTCAATTTTGAAAAAGAGAGGTTTAATCAAGAAACTAATAAGGATCAAGAAAAACGTGTAGTAAAATATATTAGATGGATAATTAGGGTACTAAAACGTGTACCCTATCTTTGTATTATATACTGAATGAGTGTACAATCTAGGCCATATGCTTTTATAGATAGATAAAATGGTACAAACCCTAAGCAATACAAGTAGGACAAAGAATACAGTTGGATCTACATATGAGCCTAAGGATACAATCGGATCTATGGATTATGGGCTTACGTACTAACACTTCAACAAGTTCAATTAGTTTAGGCAATAAAATTGTTCCCTTAATACAAACAGGAGTTGGTTCAAGTGATAAGTGACTTAGTTCCGCTTAAATGAGGTTTTAAGTTCGAACCCTAGCATATGTAGAAATCCCAGTTAGACAACTCGCCCATCACTGCCAGATGAGCGACGCAGGTCATATTTATTGGATGCAGTCAAAGTAAAACTCCGGTGAACTGTGTGGGAAACAAAAAAAATTGTTGCCTTAATTTTACTTTGTCTTTATGGCAAATGTAATACTAGTTTCCTAGTAGAAGGTCAAAGGGGAAAAGGTACACTTGTGGCAGGGAAAGGACACACAATTGGTTCTTGCAAATTTTCCAATGATGTTATGTCCTATTGTTTAATTTGCCAGTTCTCCATTCAAATCTAGCTCTTGCTTGAGCCAACTTCTTCCACTGATCGAATATTGATATATGTGGATTGACCATATACTTGTTTCCGATAACAGTGGCATGGTCAAGTTCCCTCAAATTGTTGCTGAAATTACAAAAAAAAATTGTTACCTTAGATAATAATTGATGCTAAAGTTGGCAATAATTGAACAATGCTCTTAAACTTTTTGGCGTTATTTTCATATCTTTGACAAAACTTTGTAAAAATGTTCAAGTGATCTTGGCCTTTTTTGTCTAAGTATATATTATTAAATGTAATCTTATTTAAAATACTATCAAATACTAAATGTAATATCTCACAATGGTAATATGAACCTTACACTAATCCCTACAAAAAAAAAAAAAGATGCACTTGAAGGCACTTCTATATTCTTGGAGCTATTTTTTGATTCAAAGTTCCTTGTACCTTTTAGGATAAGATTACATTTTAGAAGATTGATGAGATAATATAATCAATGATGGCATGCAATAGTTTAACTTTTATGAGCCTTTTCACGGAACTAAAAACAATTTGTAAGTTTCTTTTCACCCTTAATTGAAAAAATTGAATTTTTTTCAATAATTACTCGATATGTAGGAATATAAAAAGACCTTTCCAGTTAATGAATTATTTTTTTAGTTTCTTTATGTGTGTGTGTGTGTGTGTGATGTGTATCAAACGAACTTTTTTGTTTTGTGTTAAAACCTAAAACAAGTTTTAGTCTGTTGTTTATATCATTTGATGAATTATTATAACTCATTAAATTATAGGGAACTATTTATTTCTGTTCTCGGCTTTTCATGTTTAACAAATGTTTATAAAATTATTTTTAAAATAAGTTTTGGAAATAAAAAATAACGAAATATATTTGAATTATTGTTCAAAAAGTTACATTTAAAAATAAACACACTAATGTTCGAAAATGAAACTTCTACGGGAACTCAAATCCTCAAATAGAGAAAAAGCAATCGAATTAAGAAGAATACAAACACAAAAATAAACTAAAAAATAAAAAACAAAATCTAAAAATTGATTTGGCTTTTAGTTTTTAAAAATACATTTCTATTTTATTATTTTTTAAAAAACGTAACTAAAAATAAACTACCAATTTTTTTATTTTAAAAACAAATAAAAATAGTACTTTATATATTCTCACCAGAAAAAAAAATACATATTCTTTTGGTTCTATGTCACTGCACTCTCTTCACCTCTCATTGGAAACTTAGAATCATTTTGTTGATTCTTATGTTTTTTATAATGTCAAGATTGAAAAATGAAGAAAGTTGGATTCAACAAGAACAGTGTCTCATTCGAATAAATATCCTTATCTACAGTCTTGAG
This sequence comes from Vachellia pachyceras, assembly GCA_025593235.1. Lineage (NCBI taxonomy): Eukaryota > Viridiplantae > Streptophyta > Magnoliopsida > Fabales > Fabaceae > Vachellia > Vachellia pachyceras. The sequence continues at coordinate 15,159 of JANTPZ010114478.1, forward strand.
CAAAAATTGAACATCTATTCAGTTATCCAAAGTTATCATTCGAAAGAACTCGATAGTTAGTATTGTTACAGAGTTTTTCAAATCCTTATCTCATTCAAATGATATCTATTTCCTATTTAGATGAATCTATTACCTTCAAATTATTCAGATAAAATTATGAGAATTCCTCAGAAAATTTACGTCATTCGAATGAATTAAACTCTACATTCAAATGAAGGATTTGTTTTTTGGATATATGAATGAAGTATCGAGATAAGCATTAAAACTTTTGAATAGTCATTCAAATGAACCATGTGTTACATTCGAATAAAGGACTTATTTTCTATAAATTTGAATGAAGCTTAGAGAGAGAGAGATATATATATATATATATCAAAGTTCTTAATTGTTATTCGAATGAACCCAAAGTATCATTCAAATAAGGAAACTTTTCTCATATGCATTCTCAGCCTTTCATTCGAACAATTCATTTTTTTCGATCCAAATGAAATGATATATTTTCAACTCATTCAAATAAGAACTCGAGAAACATGTTAAAGTTTGTAATTGTCATTTGAATGAGTCATGTTCTCCATTCAAATAAACCTCTTATTTTCTAAATATCCTAATGAACATTGAAAATAGATTTCAAAATTACCTAAGGTCATTCGAGTAGACTTATTCAATCGAATGAAGTATATTTTCTCAACATTAACCAAGGTACAGGAAATCGGACCGGTGACTAAACCGGACAAGGTAGTGGATTAAGGGTTAATGGGTTAGACCGGAGTCAAACTAGGGGTCAAACCGATGAGGAACAATAAAAATTAAAAATAATAAATTCAAAAACAATGTTAGGAAACAAAAATGGAGTGAAAGATTATACAATCCTCCTCCACATTGAGTGAAAAATAATATTAAAATTTTAAATATTACAATCCTCTCCGTGCTACTGCTTTGAAAGATAATATCATACAATCCTCTCCTTGCTATTGATTAAGTTACCCTCTTGGGATTCTCATTCATCACTGCATTCCCCAAACCAAGGAACTTCCTACCACTACAAAAATAAAGGTATTTAGCAGCGGTTATTTCAAAACATTGTAGCGGTTATAACCGCCACTAATACACTTTGCAGCGGTTAAAGAAACCGCCGCTAAATTCACCGTAGCAAGCCAATTAGTGGCGGTTAAAAGGAACCGCTGTTCACACGAAAATAACCACTACAAATTTTTGCAACGCAAATTTTGCAGCGTCAAAATACCGCTGCTAATGTGGCCAAAAATAATATTCCCTTAATTATTAGCAGCGGTTATATAACCGCTACTATATTATATTTTATTCCCGCCAATTTTTGAAATTTTCGTCCATAATTAGCAGCGGTTTTAAAACCGCTACTAGATTGAAA
>JANTPZ010114479.1:0-16024 GCA_025593235.1 Vachellia pachyceras
TTGCGACCTCCTACAATTGCTCCTTCGACGACGACCCATGACGGCGATGACGACCCCACGACGGCGACGGCGACGACTCCACTACTGCGATGACAACCACGACGCCGACCCCATGACTGTGATGTCCTGCTCCTTCGTTTTCGACGGTAATTTAAAGAATTTTAAAAAAGATTTTTTAATTTACAAGGGCTTTTAGGTCTTTTCATCTAAAAATCATGCCCCATTTCCATGACATACCAAACACACTTTTAAACCTCATTTCCATTTCCACTTCCATATCCATATCCATTTCCATATCCATCGAAATGAATTCTGCGTACCAAACGAGCCCTAATATAAGGTAGAGTTCGGAGGAATCGATGATTTTGCCTGCACAGATGAATGGTCCGAATAAATTTCATTAGATTAGAAGAATTTAACTGATAAAAATCGTATATTTCTTGTGATTCCCAATCTTAATTTAAGTATTTTTCAGGCCAAAAAGAATTTTTAGTTCAAATATTATTGATTTTTTAAGTAAGAGTTAAAAATGGAAATTTCTTTTATTTAGTTATAAAAATTATAAATATTTATTTTTAATTAAAAAATGTGGATCCTTTGCGAACCATTTACCCATCTGTGCCGGATCCATGATGGGGATCCAAACCCTAGAGTCGCTGGTCATAGACTCGGTCTCACGTACAGATTCAACACCCAGTCCCACGATTCAATTCATATCGGAGCCGGAGTCACCAACCCAGAAATCTGCCATATGGCCGATCCAATCTTCAAATCTCTGGTTGCCCTTGCGCTCTTTGCATCCTTGTTGCTCTGCTTATCACTTGTCGATGCTAGCTCAGATGTCCCTTTCGTTCTCGCTCACAAGAGGGCCACCCTTGACAGGCTCAAGTCTGGAGCTGAACGTGTCTCCGTCACCATCGACATCTACAATCAAGGAACTTCGTATGTTCCCTTTTTATCCTTTTCATAATCCGATGTTATTCTCTTCAGATTATTATGGATGTTAATTCCCCTTAATTTATTAGATCTCAGTTTTCCATTCGCATGCATGCTTTGATTGATTGTCAGAAATTGAGCTTTTATGTTTTTCAATTTGTAAGCATTTGCCTTTACTGTTTAGTCGCCGAGAAAACGGTGGCGAAGTGAATTCCCCCTTCCCCGACGCGCTAAGAAAGGAAAATTCGCAGAAGATCGGTCAATTGGGGAGAAATAAACATGTGAAGCTCAAAGTTCAGTTCATAGGCAACTAGGCATTGTCATTCATGCATGATTCTTTTGTTAGCATGAGTTTATAACTCTATGGACCATCGATTTGTCTCTCTCATGTCTCAGAATCTCAAATTGTATTCTGATGGACTATGTAAAATGCCCATGTATCAAATGGAGTAAAACAATCTGGAACCATGGAACTAACAACGGTACACAGAGAGAGAGAGAGATGCGAGGGAGGACTGGAGTCGAGGAATGCCCCTATAACCCGTCTGACCTGCAATTTGGTTCGTTTTGCGCTTCGTTATTTTGCTTCTGCTGTTAGCTAGCCTAAGAGAATTTTTTTAAATTTCTATTAGGTGTGGTGCTATTAAGTAGTCCTAGTCCAGGTGAAGACCTGCAAGTAAAACATGCTTAACAACAAGGGTGAGAGGTCATAATTTTTGAATGAGTTCGCACAAGTAAATATTTTGATATGTTGATCAAGTATATTGTGGATTGTGGCCTAAAACTTGTGTAATGTGCCCTTCAATTGTATTTGTTTATACTTTTCTGTTGAACTTACCCAGTTTTTATTTTATTTTTGGAAAGGACGGCGTATGATGTAAGTCTAACGGATAATAGCTGGCCAAATGATGCTTTTAACTTAGTCAGTGGTAGCATGGCGAAGACATGGGAAAGACTTGATGCGTGAGTTTTTATTTTGCTGATTATAGCGTTCACCAATCTAGATAGCCTTCTCTCGGTTCTACTCTTTCATCCTTTAATCTTCTGAAAAACATACAATGCTGCTTTCAGTGGTGGTATTCTGTCTCACACATTTGAATTGGAGGCCACACAAAAGGGAGTCTATTCTAGTGAACCCGCAGTTATTAAGTTCCGCGTACCCACAAAAACTGCTTTGCAGGTTCTCTATCTTTTGTTGCTGTTTCTCTGTTTTCTTTTCTGGTGAACAGTCCTTTCTCATTTTGCTGATTGGTTTCCTTCAGGAGGCATATTCAACTCCTATTCTTCCTTTGGATGTTCTTGCTGACAGACCTCCGGTGAACAAGCTGGATTGGGTATGTTTCTTGCATTCTCGTTAGTCTAATGAACCGATCTCAATTCACATGGCAATTCCTTACGCTGACTGATTTTTTTTTTTTTGTGCTTTCATGGAATCATCGATTGGATCCAATTTCTCAGGTTAAGGTATGGGCTTTTTTGTCTTTTTTCTTTTTGAACTTGCATTTTCCAAACTTGCAGTATGAATTATATAATTCTGAAGAGACATGCTACCTGTGTTGGTATTTAATACTTTTTGTGAGTCAAGCAATCATGTCAGCACGAGCAAAATGTTCTCATTTACCTTTCTGGTGCTACACGATTTAGACATGAGGAACATGTGGATTGATTAGTTGCGTGCTTATTGACGTGTGGGGAAAAGTAGGGCTTTTTTGGTGTACTTGATCTTTTTGTCTCGCATGGCTGAAGAAACGCAACAAACCTTTTATCGTTATAATGTTTTTATTCTTTTTGATAGCTTGCTTGATGTGTCATTTTTTAAGTTCATTATACTAATGTTTAGCATTTGATATGCGCAGAGATTGCTTGCAAAGTATGGATCTCTTGTCTCAGTGATCACCATCGTGGTTCTGTTCGTCTACCTGGTCGCTACCCCATCAAAATCTGGTGCAAAAGCAAGCAAGAAGAGGCGTTAATCAGTGACAGATTAATACATTTGCAATCAGACATTTTGAAGCTAGAGGATGCTACTCAGTCAGTTGTTAGACTTTACCTAATGTTGGTCTCTTTCTTTCTTTTTCCCCTTTCTTGGTTGGTGCAACATGTTGTATTTTTTCTATATGACTGATCAACAACGAGTTACTGAGAGAACGAATTAATTTATCTGCATAGCCTGAACTCTTGTTTTCAGCTTTCACTGGATGATATTGGTATTTCGGAGAGAATTACTGTGTAGTCTCACGGAAATAATTTAATTACTATAAAGTTCTACAACAAGTAACATGTTATTTTTTGCATTGGATTTTGTCTTTTTATGCTGCTCACTTTTAAAATTGCTTATGTGGGACTGCACAATAAATCTCCCTTGATAGTGATTACAGTATGGCATTGCTCTTTGGCTTTCATGATATTTTGGTTCCTCGCCACTTCTTCATTAAGTGTTTGGATTAGCTTATCTTAAGTGATTTTAAATAAAAGAGGTGTTTGTTGAGTTTGAATAGGAAGGTGAGGAGAGGTTGAGGAGCTGTAACTGGAAGGTTGGTTGCAGGGGAAAGTATTCACCGATATGTTTATTATTTTGATGCATCGTTCTTTTTATCCAAATTCAGTGCGAAATTACTATTGAAATTGCCAAGGAAAAGTATTGTTTTACTTCGAAGCGTACAATATTTTATCCTGGCCAAAAGAGTCAATTATATTATCCCAACTTTGATGTAAGTTAGTTAATTTTTTTAGATTAGAGTTTACTAAATTACTTTAAAATATTTATTTAAATGAACGATTGTATTATAAATCAGTTTATAAGTAATTAGTTTGAAAAATGATAAATAAAAATATTTTAAAGTAATCTATTAGTTTTTTAAATTTCTTTAAAGAAGTAGCAACAATGTTAGGTTTAATGAAAATGATTAATTTTTTATAATGTGATAGGTCCCACTTGTTTTTCTTTGGAATGATAAATGTTTCTTGGTGGTTGATAAGGTCTTGAATATGATTTACCTTCAATAAGAGCTAATTGTGCTTTAGCAAAAAAAAAAAAATCCCTACAAATTTAACTAACCCTTGACCCTTTGTTTGGATGGGAAGAAAACGAGGGAGAAAAGAAACTTAAAAAGAAAATAGGGATAATATTTTATGCTGAAAATCATAAATTTTGAAACTGTAAGAACAATTTAACATTTCTAAAATTTAAAACCTTGGTATAAAATTTCAAGATTGCTCCTTTTAGTTACTAATCTAAAATATTCTTGTAATATTGAGATGGTTAAATTAAACTTTAACATAAGAAAAATATTTTGGTAATATTTTTAAGAAAAACATTAATGATCATTTTTGAAAATCATCATCATTCAACTTTTTAGTTACGTCTTGTTGTCACTTAGTGCTTGTTTGAAAATACCGTTTCCTAAAGGTGCACACATTCCAATATAAAACCATCTCGAAATCTGTAAAAATAATCTCATAATTCATTAAAACCATCTCGAAATTCATAAAATCATCTTGAAATCCATAAAATACCTCAAAATTTGTAAACTCATTTCTCCTAACGGACTTCTCAAACACACACTTAATCTAATCTAACCCTTCTAAAGCTAGAAAATGATACTGGCACACATCATTCGTTCAAAAAAAACGTTTTGTGCTCTTTTTTCTTTTATTGGATCCGTTTAAAAACACGATAGAGAAGTATATTTACGTAAATTAAAATAAATATATAAAAAAATCATCACATTTTATAAAAAAATTGCACAACGCCGAATTGGCTATACGTTTGAATTTGTTGATTGTATCCGCAAGTCCATGTAGAGCGTTTAATGATTCCATTGCTACAAGCATATACGACAACGCTTTCGGGGTCCCAGCTGATAAGGGGCTCATCAACCTGACCCATAGCGGAGTTTGAGACGATCCCATCGTGATCTCCCTCTCAGGCCGATGAGTAACTACCAGAGAGTCCCTCAAGAAGCCTACCCTCCTCCAGGTAAAATTCTTGAAAATCCTCTACGCTTTTTTGATTGGCTTATAGGGAAAAAAAATCATACCTTTCCTGCTTTCAATTCCGCTTTTCTCCCGTCGAATTCCTATTCCAATTTGATCATCCACCGACGAGATTCGCGAATTTTATACAGGGTACGGATCTTATGGTACGCCTCCACCAGGTTACCCATCGGCGCCATCGCAGCCACACGAAGGGTATCCTCCACCGCCGCCACCTGGGTATCCCGGGTACCCTCCTCCTCTCCCGCCGCAGCAATGTCCACCGTATCAAGGCTATCAGGGTTATTTTAATAACGGGTATCCACTACCATCGCCTCCTCCTCCTCCCCCAACTTATCAACGCCATCACTGCGATCATCATCATTACGACGGGTCCACCGGTTGCGCCTCATTCTTGCAAGGCTGGTATGCCTTTTTATTTCAATTTATCTTATATGATTTTTAGCTTATGTGTAGTTGGATATGTGTATTGCTTTTGAACAGGTGGTGTTAAAAGTTATTTCATAGATGCCTCTCATAAAGTGATAGAGCGATCCTCCTTCCTCTATTTGAAAAGTTTATGAGAAAGACATGATACTTCTTTATTGATGGAACCAAGAGAATAACAAATATCATAAATGTCATTTTCTGTACATTAAAAGTAGATTCACTTTTGCTCAAGCATAAAAAAGATCTCGAAGATGAGGTTTAATATATTTGTGCCCTGAATTATTTCATAAGAGCCGTGAGTATCCTAACTGTTTATTGGTACAATGTCGCCCCTCAAATATCAAAATCCTCGTAATGTCATTCCTTAACAAACAGACGTTGACATTGATCGTTAACTTTAAATTAACTTTGGTTTGTTTAAAGCTTATTTTTGTCCTTGAAAGGTCTCAAGAAAAAAAGTCTCAGCGTATACTAATGATCAATATCAAAACATAATGCATATGTTTTTGTTTCAAGTTTTTGCAATGCCCGGACACATTAGTAACAAAATTAATCTATTCTACCACTCTGATGTATGGTCCAACCTTGGTCAAATGTCACATAATCACATGCTTTGGATGTACAAGATTGTAACATTGAAATTTCAGATTGCTTGTCCAAATGTCAAATACATATTTATAGATGCATATGCATTAAAACTACACTATTTGATAATTACGTATCAGTTTACCTGCAGTTCGTCGGTACCTTTCATTGATGTGCCTAACAATCTCATATTGTTATTTGTTAAATTTGCTGGTCCTGAATTGGTCCTTTTTTTTTTTTTTGAGTGGGAAATTATGGGATTTCACCCCCCGGTATCCTACACCCATTCGAGTGTAGACTAATCCGGGGTCGCCCCGGAGACGGGACTTCCCCCGGACTCGAACTCGCGTGGCCTTGGACCACCCCCGAATTCAGGGCCATGGCCAAGTTGCTTACCACCAATTATGGGAATTGGTCCTTTGTCTGTCAAGAAGCCTTGTATGGGAATCTGTTCGACAATTTTTCATCATCCCTGGTTCAACATAAAATTACCCATAATGAACCGAACAACCTAGTACCTTTTCCTGAAATATCATTTAGCACTATTCTGTAGTTTTGGGGAGTGGATTTCCTCAATCATTTTTCTCAGTATCTTCTCAAAATCACATCTCCACTGTTAGATCGAATAATAAACGGTTCAAAAGTTTTATTTTATTGTATATATTGCAGTTATAAATCATGTAAATCATATAATTTATTTATATTTATAATATTAATTTTATAAAATATTGAATATGAGCCCTCCATTTGTTTTGATTTAAGGGTGAGGATGTGATACTGGGGAGATACTGAGGAAAATGATTTTGAGAGAAGCCAAACCCTATGCATTGTTTCAGCTTGTGATGTCCGCAATTTGGACAAGGGATGTAAAATCATCTTTAAGTCGTGCTCTAATTATTTTTGTAATTAAGTCATACTCTTCTATTGAGTTGTTGACTGCTTGCCCCATTTGTTTTCACTGGGGTAACTGAAGTATTCAATTCCTTTTTTTGAATGTGCAGCTTGGCGGCTCTCTGTTGTTGCTGTGTGCTAGAGGAGTGTTGCTTTTTCTGATGATCAGAGTTGTCTCTTTAGGATATTGATCTTAATTATAGCTCCCTGGAGAAATGTTGCTCGATGGTCTGATTGAGATGTGTGGGATCTGATGTTGTTGATCTTTCGAAACACCCCCCCCCCCAAAAAAAAAAATCCAACTCTTGTGTACATAGTTTATTGTTCTGGTGTATGCGAGTCTCACTGAATGCACAGTGATATTTATTGGAAATCTAAACTGTCTAAAATACGTGGAATAACAGCCTAAGGCGTGGTTATAGATTGTTCTCATCTTTACAGACCAATCTCTTTCCATCGCACTGGGCTTGGCAGTTTTAAGGTAATTTAAAAGTCACTTTTGCTGGATGATCATAAAGAAGTTCAGGAGAATTAAATTGAATTACACATAACATGCCTGGCGTAGTTGTTATTTCAAGAATCTGTAGGCATATTGGTGATTCATCTGTTGGAATTTTATATATCTCGTTGGCATTGGCATCCTATCCCAGGGGCTACACTTACGAGAGAGCCTCACCAGCGTACTGGTTAAACGTTTCAAGTTTTGATCGCTGATTTCACTTAGACAACATAGTTTACCTGTAACTGCAATTTTACCGATCGCCCAGTGATTGCGAAGAATCCTAACTCCATCATAGAATCCGATTAATCTAATTCGAGGGAATGAAATTGATTAAATTACTGTTGCCGTCATTGTCTATCAGTGACTGTTCTTGGTCAACTAGTCCCTTGTTCAACACTAAAGTTGCATGTTCACTCAATATATTACTATCCTGCATTAGAATCTAGGAAAACTGAATAACCTATTGATGAATGGTACACCAGGTCTTCTGACCTTCAAATTCAATTATGGAATTTTAGAGAAAGTCGAGGTACCTGACTAGTGACTATCCACCTACCGCATGAAATAGGGGACGGCATGTAAAACAAACTAATGTAACAAAACCACGACACCAGGCTACTATTGCCTTCGATTAGTCTGCAAAATTACAAGTACAAACCGCCCAATAACCAGAAATTCAGTAGCCTAAGATGCACCTACAAGGTCCAGACGAAATCTGGAGCATCCTTCCTCTTGCCAATCAGAGAACGATACAAGTACATCCTATCTACTTTCTGCCCATCATCCAGCCTAAACTCTTGCTCATTTTCGCTCATGATCTCCACATTCAATCTTGGCATCCTATTAGCTAAAGTCTTGCAGGCTCCCAAGGTCACTTCACAGGACGACATCCAAAGGGATCGCATTGTCTCATACTTCCCTACGTCCTTTAGAAGTGCCATATCGCCAAAAGGGCTATCTCTAATCTCAAGCTTGCGAATTTTCATGCAACCATTCAGCACATAAAGCATTCCCTTGTCACTTTCTCCGGCAAATGCAACAGACAGCATTTCAAGTTGCTCAGCATACATTCCAATATACCAGAAAACACGATCAGTCAGTAGACCAGACATTGACAATCGCCTGAGGCACTTGCAAGACTGAACAATTGCTCCAAAACCTTCATCCAGTGGCTGCATTGTATCAGCATCAGGTTTTGTGGGATCAAGGGTGCACAGCCGAAAGCGAATGAAATTCGGGCAGTTTTTTGCCACTGTTATGAGGGCAGCATTTGTCATCTGCTGGCAGAAGTAGAGCAATGAGTGAAGCTTAGGACAGCCCATGGAGATTGCCACCAATCCATGTTCTGTCACAGCTGAAGGTTCAGCTTCAAAAGGAAGAGATGGAAAAACCCTCAGCTCCTGCAAATCTTTACATGTGGAAGCTACAACACAAAGTCCTTCGTCCCCGATAGAATCCAATATCTGCACATGATTGTAGATAATATAGGCGTCACCCTCTATATAAGGGAAAAAATATGAAAGAAATTGCTCTTTAGCTAAACATACCCATAAGCGCTGAAGTTTCACACAGTGGCGTATTAGCTTTATTAGATCACTGCCCTGAAGCCCCACTGCATAGCTCAGGTTTAAGGATGTTAAGTTCGAGCATAGAGGGTATACAGCAGGTAAGCATTGAGGCGCAGCCTCCAGAAACCCTGACAAACTGGTTATCGATCTGCACTTTGAAATTGTATGCTTTAGCTTGGAGTACGCATCGGAGTCTGGCTCATCAACAAAGGACCCAGTACCCAAGTCTGTTAGCTGAGGTGTTCTCATCAATATCCTTTGGAGAGCGTCAAGGGGCACGGCCCGGTTTAACTTTAAGCTCTTAAGATTAGGAGATCGCATGACAAGCCTCTCTAAAGCTCCCAGATTAATATCCCCTTTAAGACAAGCAATATTGAGCGAGACAAGTGACGTGCAGCTATCAGGAAAGCAATTCAGCCATTGGCCTCTGTGATCATCGATTTCATTCTCTTGCAGGTCCAGATCCCTCAGTAACCTGCAATTTATATACAAGCCATAAAATAGATTAGCCAATGAGATGCTTATCATTCTGCCAACCCGTGCCATCAACTGAATGCATTTGGCATTACTTCCTAGAAGCAGCAAAACAGATTTCTCAACCACATTCCTCCCTGCACGAACCATACCACACAACAGAATATACCAGAGAAAACCATAACTACAAGAAATCATAGAGTTGACAAAACGATCAAGATAACTAACTATTGACTATTTAACCAAATAGTACCGAAGTTCTAAATATACTTACACATGGTTCACAAAAATCTATACCGAAACAAAACTCCACAGGACACCGACACAGACAGGAAAAAGCATCAAAACGTCAAGGCTAAAAAAAAGGCATCAAAAAGCTATCTGCGTTATGTTTTAAATTAAAGGGCAAACATGAGCTACAAATTGTAACAAAATACATATCATAGAATAGAATTCAACATTCGCCTCAGTAAATTGGATGGTAAACTACTAGTTTTTCTACGCGCACATCCTTTCAACATATGAAAAGGCGAGATTTTATTCGTCAAGGTCACCTTCCAAAACAAATACAAGAATCCACCGTCAACCATTTATAACAAACAAAATCCACGAGATAACCTTCACATGAAAAATTCAAGTTGGCACATCAAATAATACCCTTCCAACACCACCATCAGATCAAGGGTCGTCATACATGATCTAGTCCCAGAAATCCTTACCTGCAATTTGCAGCTATGGCTGCCAAACCATCAGTCGTAAACCCTTCACAGCTAACAAGAACTAGAGACTTGAACTTCGGGAACGAATAGGAAAGTAGCTCAAGGCTCCCATCAGAGACCACCATCCTTTTCAACTTCAGCTCCTCCAATCCAACCTGGCTTTTCGCCAGCGCTTCAATCCATGGATACACAAAGCCACCCCACTCATGAGGAACCAAATTGAAGTCCGCGAAATGTGGTTTTCCCTTCAGAGTTAGGGATTTTAGACCCGGAAACCTTTGGATCACTCTCTCCGGACTGATCGAGTAGCAATTCCCTATGAACACCCTCTGCCGACTAAATCTCTCTACTCTGTACCAGCTCTTGCACACTAAAGACACTGCGTTCCGGTCCTGGTGAGACGTCACGTAGTCAAAGACGTGTTCTAATACCTCGTCTGGAAAATAATTCATCGTCTTCCACCAACTACCGATTTCCACAACTTCCTCGTAAAATTTTCATCTGCCGGCCAGAAAGGTTGCGGGGCGAAGTGCTGGCAGAAAATCTAGTGTTTTCGATAGAAAGTACCGCAACAACGTGAAAGAATTTCAGATCTAACACTGATACTCCCCAGATCAAGCCCAACAAGGAAAATAGATCTCCCCGGCTAAAGAAAAAGAGTGAGTAAAAACAAGATCTCCAAAATAAAACCTTAACGATACAGCTTCAAATCCCCAAACACCATGAGATCTAAAAGAGGGTAATTTTTTTTCACAATGCCCAGATTGGACATGCGAGGGGGGATAAAAGGGAACAAATATTTTCAAGAAAAATTACAGGGAAAAGGATAGAATCGTGAGGAAGAATTCGACAGAAAATAATTTCCTCAGCGATACTCTGCAAATCAAAAGGTGATGATTACATCCGATGCATATAAGAAAAAGCGTTGAAGAAAAGGAAAAATGAGCTTAATAGATCCCCGAATCTACAATCTATGATTCCTACAAATAGTAATTGACATCCCAAACAAGATGAGAGGCGAGCCTAGAAAACCATCCCGAACGGCCTCCTCCCCATCTCCTCTCCTGCCCCCCTGTCACGTACATGGCTGTGTTAAAGCTGGACTAGGGTCAGGCTCAGGGACAAACCCCAACCCAAGGTCCCGAAAGAAACCTAACCATGGTTGAGTTAAAGGCTCGGAATCGTACGAAAGACATGTAGTTTCATGACGAGATTAGGAGATTCTTGACCGTTGATTGCGTGAACATGCATGCGTCCTTGTCACCGCTTTCGAAGTGAGCCGTCCTCTCTGCCAAGGTAATGCACTCTGTTGCTGGAAAAAGGTCCCCTTTTTTTCCCCCAGCCCGGAAAAGAGTTCAAATCGATTAAAAACAGGCATACGATGAATGGCCTCACTTTCAGCTAGAATTACGAAAATGCCACTTAAAGCCATAGGGCGTAGCAAAGGCGTTTGGATAAGACATAATGACCCCCAGTCGGGGCGGGCGAGTGTGGCAGACCCGTGGTTCTTTCACCGCGTCATTACACGTGGCAGGCACGAGGAGCGGGTACAACCTTTTCCTACACCCGCGAATTTTTGTCCACTCTGATATGATTTATGTTGTAATGAAAATATTGCCTGTAATTCTTTTTTAACTTTTTCCCGCTTTATTTCTTTTTCCTGTATAGATTATGAATGATAGCAATCCTAATGATTAAGAGTAATCAGTAATAAAATGATATTAGCAGAATTAGGCGGATGTTCTGTTCATGATATGCTGGTTTGAAGGGTACATCAATCTTGAACGAGATAATGAGTTTGTTTGTAACAACGTTTACAAAAGTTAAACACACATTTAACAGTGTTTTTGTGTAAAATAAGATAATTTCATTCATATATCCACATCAATTTGTATAAAAATACTTCTCTATCACATTCTCAAACGGAATCAAGTAGATTTGGAATGGTAAAATGGGGAAGGTTTGGGGGTTGGTGTTGGAGGGACCAACGGGGTCAGGTCCTTCCTTGGGGTGCGGATAAAGAAGCGAAGTGGTAAATGGCAGAATCTTTTTGTTTTTTTTTGCCAACAAATGGCAGAATCAATTGCGTGTGAGGGGATGGTAAAGCTAGTAGGGCATAATGGGGAAGGAAGCCGGGGGGTGATCGGGTGTGGTGAGGTACAGCGTAGTGAGAGGGGGAGGGCGCATCAGTCATCACATCAGTGTTGGAAGAGGAAGGAAGACCGTACAGACAGATAGCAGGGAGGGGAAGGTTAAGTGCTTGTTTGGGAACTCCGTTGGAAAAATGGATTTTGGAGATTTTGAGTCATTTTGAAAATTTCGAGATGGTTTTATCTCAACTTACGTGCACCGTTTAGAAAAATGGCTTCCCAAACAAGCACTAAAAAGGGGGCATGAGCTTATTTTTTTTTCTTTTTTTTTTTTGAAATTGTTGGCCTTTTGCTACAGCCATTTCTAGTGGAGCTTCCATTACATTACATGACCTCTTTGCAGACCCCATTCGTCCCATTGCCTCATAACCAGTAAGTCTTGGTTTTGTAGAAAATAATTGGCTCACGGAAACTCACGTTTGGCAGCTAACATTAGTGCATGTTTATGTTTTCAAAATTTCGTTCAAACTCTAGGAATACATAAATTCTTTTCTCCCATCAAATTCCCAAACATACACCGGAGGCTAGCGTTGTATAAATATCTATGCACTATTTGAATCTATAGGTATAAATTGACTAGGGATGGTAATACGGACCAGTCCGCGGGTTGAGAATCTCCAACCTGAGCCCGTCACGGCGGGTTGGCGAGCCAGCCCACCAACCTTTTTCTTTTTATTTTTTTATAAAATTAATTTTTTTCTCATTTTTTACCCAATTTTTTCTTATAAGGTTGCATGATTTCATGATTCTCTTTCAAATCCTAACAATGAGTGTTCAATAATTTCTTTAAAATAGAATTTAATATTACGTTTTCCTTTATAAAAAATATTGGGATTGAAAAAAAATATAAAATAATTTTTTAAAAAATAAAATAAAAAAGCGGGTTAGACGGGCTGACCCCCAACCCGCGGGTTAGAAGTGGCGGGCTGGTTCAACATGCATTACCATCTCTATAATTGACTCTAATGAAACCACAAGATCCGGCTCATGTGGGATAACCTGGTAACAAAAGTTAAGTTGAGGGGTTTTGAAAAGACTGTAGTGGGTATATACATATCTTACATTCACTTGCTATTGACACACCACAGAATAAATCCAGCGACAGGCCTTTCTGGCTTAAAATATAGACGATGTATATCAAAGTACAAATCAAACATAGGTTAGTTGTGGCTTGAGAGAGAATGTCGGAATCTTGAATGCAAGAATATAGCTGGGAAATGGAAGTGCATGTGGGAGAGTGGCAGATTGTTGTTTTGAGTAACTTTTTGGCTTTGTTAGTTGCAGAAGATTTAGGTACTTTGAGTGTCTGGTGGGTTCACGAAAGTTAATATGTATGGGTTACAAACAATCACTAATGTCATCAAAATTAATATTTGAGGTATAAACCTACGAACTAATGAGCCATGAGCCAGCTCCATAACAGCAGAATGAGTTGATTATTATTGGAGTAGCTTTGACATTTTGGCTGCATATGAAAACGCCATTGGTCTGAAGACACAATCCCAACAAGCCCCCGACCATCTTCACCACCGACTTTCATTGACACAAAGCCCTTTAGCTCTGCTTTTTCCATGTCATCTCAATATGCTATATATATATATATATATCACTCTTTTGTCAGTACCTATGTGTGTATCTGCTTTCAATTATTACTGTGATTTATATTAGTTACGGCTTCCTATGCATGTGTGTTGGTAGTCGAAATCAAATGCTTCCAGCCGCGAAGAAGTGTGTTTACTTTACATACATCGAAGGGCTCCCTAACTAACAGATACAGTTTATAATGTTTATTTTAAAATCTCTTATTTTTAACTGTGCACGTAAATTAAGATAAATCTATTTTGAAATTCATAAAAATCATTTCGAAATCCATAAAAACTATCTCGAAATTCATAATTTTTTTTTTGATTTCATAAATTTTCTTGAAATCTGTAAACTTTTTTTTTCCGGCAAATTCCCAAACACACATCATCTTCTCCATGTAACTACATACGTACATGTTTGACAGCATGATAAAGTGCTTGCTTGTGAATTCATTTTTTAAAGTTCAGGAATGCATTCTCACGCAAGCCGGAATAAAAATAATCTCGCATACTTATCTCAAAATTTGTAAATCATTCTGCTAATGAATTCTTAAACAAGCACAAAAAGTAAAGTAATTTTACATGATATAATGTAAGCATTAAAAATAGGTTTTATTTTAATTTACGTAAAAGTTTTTTTAAGCCACTCTTAACACATGAGAGAGGTTTTCATCAGTGACTAATAATCTTTCTTCATATCCTCTTTTCTCAGTAAAGGTTGCACACTAGTATTAAGAGATTAAAAGTGAGATCTCAATCTACAACCTTTCATTTACAGAAAAATTTTATGATACTTAGACTTCAGATCATTAACATTACAGGATGACAATGTTGCACATAACTGAATAAGGTACTTATAGAAAAACGTATACATATATATATATATATTACAAATAATTGATTTAATTAACTTTTAATATCGACAAATCAATTATATAACTTTTATGTGATGGCTTGGATGGAGCACTTTTCTTTTTAGAATTACGAAATCAATTTTCAAAAATTCATACCAGCATTACGAAATCTCACAAAAAAAAAACTCAAACAGAGGATTAATAAGCGAATCATTTACG
This sequence comes from Vachellia pachyceras, assembly GCA_025593235.1. Taxonomy (NCBI): domain Eukaryota; kingdom Viridiplantae; phylum Streptophyta; class Magnoliopsida; order Fabales; family Fabaceae; genus Vachellia; species Vachellia pachyceras. The sequence goes on from JANTPZ010114479.1 coordinate 14,907, forward strand.
AGTTTGACTTGAATGGCAAAACCCAATAACGCATTCGGTCCCTACTCTAATCTCTCCCACTGAAATCACCATGGGTGGGGACCACACACGCCACGCTCACATTCACTCACATATCCATTTTTGCACCACCACCATTATTTTCACTACGCTTTCCCCTGATTTTTACAGAGAGTATAATTAACCTAATCATCCCTCAATCCCACCCAAATCTGTACTTGTGATCTCTCTCCAGATTCACTACAGCTCGTATTTGTATCATTACATGTGTTTCTGCTCCCTACTCTCTCTTTTTCACTTCAATCTCACCCTCAATAATTGCCCCTCCCTTTCTCTCTCCCTTTCACCATCCACTTCATTTGTTTTTTACTTTATATCCCTCATGACACCAAATCATATATTAATTAAGCTTAAACCGCTGCGCCTTAAACAGGTGCTTTTGAGGTACTCATAATCCGCTTCTGTGAAAAGAAGTGTCTCGGAACGGAATTATGTTATAACGTGTTTGGCTTTTTCTCTTTGTCCTTTAAGTGGAAGACTGATATGAGATTTATGGTGGCGTTAACAGTGGTTGAGCTTGCGAATTGAAAGGGGGGGGAATTGACTTGGGAACAAAAATGGGAGAATAATGGGAGCGAGAGAGAGAGAGGGAGATGGGGGGGGAGAGAGGGAGGGAAGGGAACTTTTTGACCGAAATGCTTTTTTTTTTTTTCCCTTTTGTTACTGTAGAATAAAATCGATGGTGGGTATGATTTGGGAATTAATAGAAAATGCTTCACTGTCGCCATCAGAATGGAGAAACATGGACCCTGCAATCCAAAAGCATCGTCAAGATTCAACGGAGCGGACACTGCCTTGTGAAAGATGACCACTCTCTTTTGGATTTTGTCATTTGGAACTTAAGACTCTCCCATTATTTATTCTCCTTCTCTTCTTATTTCTCGCACAGATCCTTCTTTTTCTCTCCATATATTCTGTCTCCGCCTGTCCATATGGGATTCCCCCTCCTATGACAACTCCCTAATCTAACCTTTTATACCTACGTACATTCCTTCATTACCATTCTGTTAACATGTACGCAAGCCTGAGTTTAGTTACGAGGAATTAAACAACCGCAGCAA
>JANTPZ010114481.1:0-10540 GCA_025593235.1 Vachellia pachyceras
CACCCTCCCCCACTAACCATTTCTAGGTACAAGTTTATCAAAGGGTAAAGAGAAGGTTATTGAAGCATGAAGCTAGTTTAATGATGATGTTTTGGAAATGTATTATTATGATACTTTAGCTTCAAGTTTATATGTTGTTTTGTAATTAAAACTCTATTAAGTGATGTTCATTAAGAGATGAAATTATGCTCTAAACATGAGATAATGCAATTTTAAATATGAGTAAAGAAAGGAAATGAATAAGCATGCCTAAAGAAAGTAGTAAAGTTATGAAGTGTAATAGAAGTAAAGTTGCTCAAGACCCCAACTTTGGGCTAATGGGAAACAGAGCAAATAAACTCCAAATGGAATGAAATTTTATCAAAAAATAGTTCACATTGCAAGATTTAAAAAAAACTAAAGAACACTTAATTTGGAGTTTTGTACAGAAATTTATTAAGTTCCAAAGTGTGAAGAAAATCACTGAAAAACCTGGGAAAATAGAAAAATGATCAAATGAACAGTACTTTTTCACGGATAAAACTGTATCATTTGGGAAAGTAAATGACTCAATGAGTATTTTCCCCTTATAAAGGAACTTACAAGCTTCAAATATAAATTTGAAGCACTCAATTTCGATTTTTCTAGAATTAGTTATGAATTTTCAAAGTTGGTCCAAAATGCAGTGAATAGTAACTTTCAAAGAACTTAGAAGTTTTAAAATTGGAACTTTTGGACTTTCTAATCACTTTGAGGCTTCCCATTGATTCCAAATCAATATATAATGAAGCTAAGGGTTAAGTTAAGGTATGTCACATCTAACATTCCCTTTTCTTGGCTCTTCATCCCATCATAAAAATATTGAACTAATTGTTCATCCGGTATTTGGTGGTGCGGGCATCTTGAAAGAAGGTCTTGAAATCTATTCCAATAATCGTACAACGATTCATCATACTCTTGGCGTGCGGAGTAGATTTCTTTCCTCATTGATGAAGTTCTTGATGCTGGAAAATACTTTTCCAAAAATGCTTTCCTCAAATTTACCCAACTGTGATAGGCATTTGCCACATGCCTTGGAAGACTCATGAACCATTCTCTTGCCTTCCCTTCCAACGATAGATGGAAAACTTTCCACAGTACTTGGTCAAGTGAGGCTCCAACTGGTTTCATGCTCTGAAAAATCATCGACAATAACTACAAATGGATGTATGGATCCTCTCCTGGCAAGCCATGAAATTTAGGAAGAGAATTAATTAACTGTCCTTTAATTTCAAAATTCACATCAAAATTTGGGCAAGCAGCAATAAATGGATCATAATTAACATCAGAGGTCGTGGCTTCTCTTATAGTTCTTCTTCTATTATTTCCATTATTCTCCTCTATTCTTTCTTCTTCACCATTTCTTCTATTACCATTCCCTTGTTGATTTTCATTCATATTTTTATTTTCTGGGTTTGGTACATTTTCAGCCATGATTTCTCCTAATTGTCCTAAACTAGACTCTCCTACTTCTAAGCCTAAGTCCCTAACTACCTTGCCCTTCTCTTTTCTTTTGTTAGCCTTACATCTCTCCCTCAATGTTCTCTCAATTTCGGGATCAAAAGGTTCAAGCTGATTCTTTCTGGGCATACAAGAGAAAAATTCAAGGCAAGAGCAAAATTAACATAACTCAAAACAAAACAACTTTAGAATGAATGAAAAGGGTATGTATAAGTGTATGAATGTGTGTGTATGGCCTTTGTGTATGCATGTATGAAATTGAGATGAATGAGGTGTGAAAAGTGGAATATGGCCGCGGCGAAAAACTATTTATGTCGCGGTGAAAGATACCCGAGAGGGTATCTCTCATTCAGAATTGCAATTTTGGTCGCGGCTAAAGTCAATTTTGGTCGCGGTGTAACACTCCCGAGAAGAATTTCTCTGTGAAATTGAGCGTGCGTCGCGATGAAAAATGAAATTGGTCTCGGCTAAAATACGGATTTTATGCAGAATGCAGTAGAAATAGATGCAATATACTATTCAATGCTAAGATATTCACAGGCTAATCCTATACTATAAACAAAGATGGAAAACTAACAAACAAAAACACAATCTAATAACTATTGGCACTTCACTTCCCTGGCAACGGCGCCAAATTCTTGGTCCGTACTAAGCCACAAATAGTAAACTTAGGTCACTGACTAGCCTTGAAAATGGATCAAGAATATTAATTTTGATTTCTAAGGGTTGTACAGGGACAACCCCAGGGTCGTTCTCTCCGGAAGTGAGAAGGCGTACCAATAATTCTTAGCTTGGGATAATGTTTGCAATGCAAATGCAAAGGGGTTCAATTGGAATAAATCTATGTTCCTAAACTAACTACAAAATTATGACTTGTTTTTAGTATTTTCTTGGTTGAGGATAAAAATAAAGGCAGCTTTGAGAAAGAGAAATGTGTGTGTGATGATGAGTGCCTCTTGAAAATAAAGTGTTCCATCATAGTTCACAAAGGATTAGGGAAAGTATCGGCTTTCGCGCTAAATTTTTGAAATCAAAAACCCCAACAATTCGCATGGGTCCGGAGCATCATACGATGATCTCCTTCTAAATTCCCATACAACTTGGTGGGTCCGAAACAACATGAAATGAACTCCATCCCATGAAATTCCTTAAGACCACTTAGTGTGTGTATGGAAATCGCAGAGTGACAAAATCAATTCCATGCATTGTTGACTCTAAAACCAAGTACAACTAGGATGATATAAGAGAACAACAAGACTTCATCAAATAAGCAAAATGAACTCCATTTTACTTTGTCAATCACAAAGCAACTCAATACACAATAATCCAAGTTTAGCTCAACCAAGACCAAGTGTTTACACATAAATTACAAAGTCCAACTCGGAATCCTAGTAATCTATAGTGTAAACACAGATTGAAAGTAAATACTCACCTTTCGGCACTTCGAACTCCGGCTCACTTCATCTTCAAGAGGATGGAGATGTTCAGCTTCTCATAGGTGATGGAAATGAGCTTTGAGATGATGAATGGAACATGATAGATGGATGGATGATGAATAAATGGGGTGAAATGATGTTAGTGTGTGAATATGGTAAATGGAGAATGAGGTTTCTCTCCTCCTTTGCTCTCTCAATGCTCTCTGCAGCCTCCTCTTCTTCCTCTCTTCGAAAATACCCTAATTCAGCATAATAAACTGTCCTGGGTCGGATCCATCAAGCCGGGTTGGGTTATTTTCCTTATGAGGTAAAAATTCAGGTACTGTGCGATATTCACCGCGGTGAACCTCACCCGAGAGTTCTTTCATGGCTACTTGAACTTTGGCTGCGGCGAATATTGAATTGCGCCGCGATGAACTTCTTCAGAGCTGCTTCCCTTTCCCTTTTGTAAGGAGTTCCTTAAATGAAATAGCAAATATGGGCAGTATCATATGCTCATGATGCAATTTAGGCACAATAAATCATTATTCATGGCATATGCACTCAAAATCACACTAATACAAGTCAATAACTCCTTATCTCAACTTAAGCACAACAAGGGTCATGTATAGGCTAAAATTGACTCTAAGACTCTGAAAATTCAAGTAGAAAACTAATACAAATAAAGCTCAATCACTATAAAATTCCCTGGATTTTTCCATATTTTTGTCTCAATTTTTGGAGAGCTCCTGATACATTAAATAATCATTTTCCCCTTTTTACCCTTCAAAATTATATAGACGGAAATCCAGTCCGAATCTGGAAAATCCATGATTCACTGTTGTAATCAGTGAGTCGGGCTCTGTCTATTGGACATCTGAAAAATTTGTCAACAGTTGACTTTTTGAATTTTGACTTTGACTTGTCAAATGACCTTCCATATTCTCATAATTACCATTTTACCCTTACTTTCTCTATTTTTCCAAAATTCCCATTTTACCCTTACTTTTAACACTGAAAGACATTTATGTCCTTGGTCTTTTGTTAAATGACATATGAGTCCCTTTTTAAAAGATCACCCATCCTCATATTGCTCCAGGAAAAACACACTTAACTTTGGAATTCCTACTAAACTCCATGCACCAGGCCAGATCTAACTTTGCGACTTCCAGCCCATAACCTTCCTTTCTTTATAAACTATTTATCTCTGGGTTCCAACCCATTTTCTAATTATCGGATTAGCATTTAATTCAGCTAGCAGAGAAATTATGGGTATTACAATTTCTAAACTATATGTATGCAAATCTTTATTACTAACGTCTTCTCATACTTAGATGTTTATGACTGAAGGCCTTGTTGCCTAATGGGATGGAAACTCCCAAGTGGGAGATTGCAAGTTGATCCTGCCTGTAACTTTAGGTGACCTTGAATTTCCCATGTTACAACCTCTACTATGGACCTAATTGGCTATGCATCTCTTCTCCCCTCTTCTATTGGCTTTAGCGTGGTATTATATATTACGAATTGACAGTTGAACTTGAGGAGGAATGTAATTTTTAAATTTGCAGGTCTACTTGTTTAAGGATGACTTCTTTTTCAATGGTTACTTTAGAATAATTTCGTGTATTTTGGATCATGTATGATTAGAAAATGGTATGAAGTTGAATAAATTTACTTTTTTTTGTCCTTCGTCTTCCTCTTGTACTCGACTCCTCTTATACTCGACTGTTTCTTTTTTGGCCATTGAGTTGATGTAAACATATTTATAAATATCAAATATGTATAACATTTTCTAATTGTTTTATTGTCCTTCAACTTATGTGTATTTATTTTTGGGTCTCTTTTTATTTGATGTTGTTTATTGCATTGTGTTGAGTATTGTGGATCGAAGGTTTTTAAATTATTTGAACTTATTTATTTGCATGAATGATTTTTTAAATTGCAAGTATGATTATTTGGATTAAATTTTTGTTATTTTGCTAATTTGTCACTATTTGGATTATGGTTCTGTGCATATCATGTTTAACCATTTAAGCATACTTTGTTAGCATTTGATTAAGGAGTTGTCATTTAATTTTTAAATTAGATTAAATGTGTCAATATTAAGGGACTACACTTTATTTATAAATTATGAGCTTTCAGGCATAATTAATTTTTCCCCTCGTCTTTTTTATCATCCTTCATATCTTTCTTTCACACTCTTTGTTCGCCCCTTCCCCCTTATTATTGATTGGTTGTAGTTTCGTATCGGTTACATGTTTGCTTAATATTATTTTTCAGTTGCATCAAGTATAACATCATATCTAGCTCCTTAAAAATACATAAAATTAGTGTGCTGGATATAACCGGAAAATAATTTCAACATGTTGAATGCATCATAAATATATAATTTAGAGTGATGGGCACACTGGAATTAACATGTGGATGCTAAATTAGAGCCAATTGGAGGAGGTGATGGCTGCTACCAAACTTGAGAGTTTAATGTCATGTGGCTCATTAAGCTAGGCACTGCCCTTATTATGCAATTTGTACTGCTGTTTTTAATGGTTTCTTATTCATTGCTTTTACTTTTCGGTTTTATCTTTTTGTTTGTCATTTGCTCTCTTTATTTATTACTACTTCTAAATTTATTTTACTATTTAATGATAATTCATCTTTCTCCTTCTCTATTAAATGTTATGAATTGATTTGAGGAATATCAATGCGATTTTGAGGTATACTTATTTGGTTTTATTTTTTTCCTTAAATATTTCTTTTAGTATTGTGTATTAATGCTATTTTATTTTAGCTGATTTCTTTTATTATTTCATCAATTTATGAACAGAAGAATTTTCTATTTTTGATTGACTTTAAGATGATGAGCTTGTTTGTAGTCTCAGTCTCATCAATGTTAATTTCAAAAGGAGAATGCAACACTTGGTTTGTAATTTTCTAGTTGTGCAATAGGCCAACCATGATTTGAATATGTCAAGAAGCTAGATGCCAGGATGAGGGCTTCATAAATACTGTTGAGGACATGTATTTATTTCTATTATTGTTTCTGTAAACTACATATTTGTTCTTTTCCTTACAGGCGTATGATCTGGTTCAAGGAGAACTCGTAAGTATCATCAGTTGCCTTCTAGAGAACGAATGTGTTTTATTCAATCAATGCATTTAGATTGCAGATATAATTATTTTGATTAAATCTGTGCAGATCATGTATAACCTCTAAGCATGCTTTGTTAGCTAAGGAGTTTTGATTTAAATTTTAAATTATATTAACGGTATTAAGATCCCCTCCCCTTTATTATTGGTTGGCTATAGTTTCGTATCAGCTCCTTTTCACTTAGAATTTTGGGTGAAGTAGTTGGCAACACTGGTATTATTTTTCAATTGCATTTGGTGTCGTACTAGATATATAATATTATACACTAGAAAATTAATGCTACATTAAAGCTGATCTTTATCTCTTCTTCCTCTTCCTTTATTATTTGTTGTCGTTTTGCATTATGTATTGTTAAATGTACACGTTCACACGTTGAAGTAATGATTTCAGCTATCTGGTACTTTTTCTCATTATTATTAGTTTCGTATCTGCATTATATATCTTATTAGCCCAAGATTGACTTGCTCGGTGGCTCTGTCCATTAATGTGTTGAAGGCTAGTGAATGCCTTACTTTCAAACTCAACATAATTTGCTAATGACAGGCATTTTCTTGGTGGAAATTCAATTAGGTTTCTTGTAAAATTGCAGGCATTGTAAAAATTAGATATTTTTTTAATAATACAGCTTTTGATTTATTATTGCAGAAAATTTGTATGAATTATATTACTTACCTCATGTTTTATATATTGTTTTATATTGTTGCATGATTACTTACCTCGTGTTTTATATTGTTGCATGATTAATTATCATAGCACTTTCATATATTTATTTTTTTATGAATAATATAGTCTTGGTCTTGGTGTATTTATTTATTTATTTACTTGCCATCCATTTTTAAGCCCATAATGTTCTTTATATTTAATCAATTTTTTCTTATGTCTTATGTCATATGATGTTTCCCTTTCCTCCTTAATTATTATATTTATTGTAACAGTCCTTAAACGTGCCTTTAGCTTCCTTTTACTTAGAGTAACCAAAGAGTGGAAGATAAAATTTTCAAGTTTAGGGTTACTATTCACGTCACTATTCACAGATTTTTGGGGCAACTTTGAAAAGTCATAACTAATTCTAGAAAAATCGAAATCGAGTTCTTCCAATTTCTAATTGAAGCTTATAAGTTTCTCTACATGGAAAAAAATACTCATTGAGTCATTAACTTGCCCAATTGAAACAGTTTATTTCGCAAAGATGTACTGTTCATTTGGTAATTTTTCATTTTTCCCAGGTTTTTCTGTAATTTTCTTCCAACTTTGGAGCATCATAACTCTTTGTACAAAACTCCAAATCCAGTGTTCTTAGCTCATTTTAAAGCTTGTAACATGAGCTATTTTTCTAAAAACTTTCATCTCATTTAGAGTTCATTTGCCTTGTTTCACGTTAACCCAAAGTTGTTGACTTGGTAAGCTTATTAACTTGTTTTCAAGAAAAATGACAATTTGAAATTCTTTCCTTTAGGCATGCTCATTTATAAACCTCATTTGATTATAATTAATCAAACATTTGGGAATAATTAAAGCATGCTTTCACTACTCCTTGGCTATCATACACGTAGAAGTTCAGTTTACATAATTACAAAATCCTCCACATAATCTTAATGTACCAAGATTTTAGTTGGTATATTAGTTTAGTTTACATAATATTCACAAGCAAGACCATCATAATATACCATCTTCAATCACCATAAACCTTGCTATTATCCTTGCTTGTGCTTGTACCTAAAATGGTTAGTTGTGGAGGGTGAGATTTCAAAGAAATCCCAGTAGCAAACACTCTAATAATGCATCTACGTGCATGATTATTAAATCAAAACAAGTATGCCATTTAACAAGAACAATCAATCATGTATTCATCAAGCCAAGGCAATCATTGCATAACAATCATCATGCTTTCGCACAATCAAGGTTTCATACAACAAACATGGCATTTAACACATATATATAATCAATGCAAGGTAGATGCCAAAGTTAGGAGTGTTGCTACCTTGTCCTCTTAATTTCCCCTTGAGCTTGAATGCTTTCTTGACTACTTGAGGAACTAATTCCTTTCCCCAAACTCTTGCCTACACAATTCACAACATTATGACCATTAAACACAAGCCATTTTCAAGATAAAAATCAATGTGAATCTCCCTAAATCATCCTCTTGAACTTTATGAGCCTTAGGACTTTAAACTTGTCTTTAATGTTTTCTAATGCTTCTCTAAACTTGTGGTCACTTTTACCCTACACAAAAACTCATTTTAAACCCATTGGAAGCATCAAAATCATCAAAAGAACACTCCTTCCCCAAATTCCAGAACTGGCCGAGACATACACCCAAATACCATCAACATGATTTTTTCCAACTTTTAACACTTATAACAACATATTCTTGATCTCAAACTCATTTTCATGGATGGTATAACTTTAATTTAACTCTCCTATATCAAGTAAAAATTTAGGCAGCATCTCCCCTTAAAAGTTCATCATCCCAAATTTTACAAAATTAAAAAACAAGCCTCAACAACAACAATATATACATCAAAATGCTCCTTTCAACACAAGGAGACTTTTGCAACCAACCAATAGCTCTAAACCCCTCGCTTTTTCACTTTTGCTCTCAAGAACCCTAAGTTTCAACTTGAGAAAGAGAGACTTAATCAAAATTCCAATCCATGGAAAGTGTAGAGGAGATCACAAGGAGCAAGAATATGTATAGCTTTAAGTAGCTAAGCCTTTTACCTTGGAATTTTGGAAGCTTTTTTTCTTTTCTTCCATGGTGAAAATAGCGTCCTCTGGCTCCCTCTCTTTTATGCTTGGCAAGTCAGCCAAATGGGGTGGAAGAGGAGAAAAAATGAATTTATAAAAACCTCTCATAATTGATGGATGGCTAAGATTGAAACTTAGTGATTAAGTTTAATCTTAAAGGTTTAAGATGAAGCCACATATGAGACATTTGTGAAGCTCTCATTGGCTCCTTAAAAGTGGCTCATGATGGCTGTAACTAAGGATTAAAAATCTTGTTTGGTTAGCCAAACTGGATCCCTTTCGGTTACTTTTACCGATTACACTTTTTACCGGTAAACATAACTTTATTCCGGTAAATCTTTTTCTACTTTTCTGGAGATTTTTTCTTCTTCATTTAATCTCCATATTTTCCTCTTGAATATGGTAAAATTATTATCCCCAAAATACCCCTTGATTTCCTCAAAATTTACAGGATTATTTTATTCTGTCCAAAACCCTTGAAAACAAGCAATCGGAGGGCAAAATACTTTTAGGGCATTAAAAATTTCTATATTTTTCACTGATACTCTAGCCCTTTTTCTTTTCCCAAAATTCCCTCTAGATTTTCAAAAATTAATTTTTGAAATAAATTATATTTCGGGGATTTTTGGGTCTTTTTCCCTATTTTTGGGAAAATCGCCTTAATCATACACCAGGTAATAATTTTATTAACTACTATAAAATTCATTGAATTTTTCTATGCCCTGAACTCAACTGATATAGGTCTCTTGATACCTTAAATAATTATTTTCTCAAAAATCTAACTGAAAATCTAAAATTAATTTCTGATAATCGCCTTAACTGCGGAGTTCTCATAAAATTTCTCCCGCTAAGCCAGGTCCGACTTTGGGTAATTCAACCATTCAATATCAACTTTTTCTGTGCTTTCTATCTATGGGCTTAAACTTGATGTTTGACTATTGGTTTGACCCTTTTTATCCAATGACCATATTGCCCTTGGTCTTTATTCTGAATGACATTTATTTCCCTGGCTTACATTTTTAATAATTTCAAAGCCTTAGGACTAAATTGATAAGGATCTCTTTGGTCCATTGACATCTTCTCCTTCTGTACTTTTATTTCTGGGCCTTATCTTATCTCATAACTATCAGTTTGGCCTCTATTTCAGTTTACAGTAAAGGGTGGATATTACATTTATTCTAGCACTTTTTCATGAATTTTTTTTAATTATATAGCTAAACACCTTTCATGTTGTAAGGGCTATATCTCTTGTCTTTTGTTATATTTTATTGTGTCGTTACACAAGTAATTTTATATTTACTCTAGCACATTTTTTTCGTATATTTATTTTTATGAAATATATACTAGTTATTTTTGTATATACTTATCGTTTATTTACTATTTATTTATTTATATACTTGCCATTCCATTCATTTTTAATACAATACTTTCTTCACACACACACACACACAGATATATATGCTATTCCTCCTCCCTATCGATCTTATTTCATTATTAATTATTTTTTTCATCAATTTATTTTCATTTTCATACTTTACTTTTATTCAATTTTTTCATTTATATGCTAATACAGATGTGATATTGTTCTACCCACTGTCACTTTGTAAATTGTCACTTTGTAAATTAATTATCTTGTTGCATGATTAATAATTATATTTACTCTAGCACAATTTTTCATATATATTTTTTTATGGACTATGTACTAGTTATTTATTTATACACTTATCCACTTATTGATTATTTACTATTT
>JANTPZ010114482.1:0-28961 GCA_025593235.1 Vachellia pachyceras
GGAGTAAGCAATGATCTTCTTAAGATCGATCTGTCTTGAAGTGGTCAAGGAAGTATATATTATAGCAATCGCGCTTGGAGTATAAATGAAAGGAGTGGAACAAAGTGTCGCTTCGGGAAACATGGGTATTGAAAATCTTAAAAACCCGTGGGTTCCCAATTTTGAAGGAATTCCTGCCAAGATGACGGATCCTGCCGTAGGTGCCTCTACATGAGCTTCGGGTAACCAAATATGAACTGGTACCATAGGCACTTTGACGGCGAAAGAGGCGAAAGAAGCAATCCATAGAAAGATTTGGCGCCGCTCACTAAATTCTGTGGTTAATGATATTTGTAAATCGGTGGTCCCTGTTTGGAGAAGAATCAACAGAATAGCTAATAGCATAAAAACAGATCCAAGTAAAGTATAAAGGAAAAACTGATATGCTGCCTTGATCTTTCTTTGTCTCGAACCCCATACCCCTATAATAATGGTAGAGTAAGGGGTGGCCCCAAAGCGGAATTGACCGGTGGTGGTTGGTCGAAGCTCCAGTAGGTAGCCACTCCCTTCTCAGGGAACCGTACGTGAGACTTCCGCATCATACGGCTCCGTCCCGAGCTTCCGTCGTCGGCCCTTGTCATTAGACCACTATCTATGCATGTATTTTCAGCCTGGACTCTCGAATCTTTTGCTTCTCGGGTGGTGGCGAACAATGCAGCTTGCGTTGCGGGAGATGCCCGCCCTACGGGCCCGGCCCGCTTCTCGCCCGAAAGAACCGCTCACTAGCTAGCCGGACGGGTGGGGGGCCCTATCTGGAGACATACTGAAAACCATGCCTTTCGAACCGCCCGTCTTCCAAATCAAAAAATGGGCTCGTTGGGAAGAAAGATGGAGTGCGGCCTGTAGAGCACATGTAACGCACAGTCGGGTTGCTCACGCAGCGGATCTCTCTCTCTCTATATATCTGTAGATATATATAGAGAGAGATGTGAAAGTAATAGCCTTATGTTATGGCCGCCCCCCGACTTACGGCTTTACGCTACTACTACTGTGATGTGAGCGGAATTGGTTTTTGTTTCCCAATTATCCTGGCCGGAACTTGTATGCAGCACTTGTACGAAGGTGCATGCATAAAGGTTTGGAACTCTTTTCTTATCTGAATCTTAAAGAAAGGACCCTACCCTATTCTCGAACCCTCTACCGAGCTTAACCCTGCCCGCATTTCCGTTTGAAGGGGGCCAAAGAAATGTCTCCACTTGCTGCCAACAGTCTTTCTTCGGAATTCTACTGAACGGGTCGATCCTCCCCTCCCGTTTGTTTTAGCAACTTATCCGTTGGTCTCCTCACCAAGAGCTCCCCGGCGACGACAGAGGAACCAACCCGCTTGCTGTGGCGGGGCGGCTTTTTTGTTTCACAATAAGACCTGGACGATTATCCCTACCCTCGGTAGCTTACGAGTTTACGTCCATCCCTGGTTGGGTACAGTTTCCTTTCGATTTCTCCCTTGTAGCCGTTACCCGAATTCGCGCAAGTGTGTCCACACCCCCAAAACAGACTTGACGAGGAATCCATTCTCGCGAACAAACACAACCCCTACACACACCTAGGAGCACCCCTTCCTGCATATCCATACAAGACCCGAGTAGGCGGGTCGAGGTCCTACGAGGTACCCACTACTCGGAGTACCATCCCAAACAAAAGGAAAAAGATGTGTCTGTCAGGTTCGGTTCGTCTTAGTTGGGTTGGGCGGGTTCGACCAGAAATGCTATGCTTACGCACAAGACTACCCCTCTTCCCGAAAGCTTCGCGGGGACTACTTTACGACGACGGACGACCGCCCGTAGGGGGTTTACTGCACAAGGCCCCTGCAGAGGAAAAGCTTTATCCCAGCGAATATAAGATGCTCAGCTCCGCACAACATAGGGATTAGCACGCTTTCGGGAAGAACATAGAATAGTAGAAGATCCAGCATGCGGAACACGGCGATCATTAGAAATTCACGAATTAGAGATGCTGTAATATACTCTTTCCCATAACTTCTCATACCAGACCAACCCACTAAAATGCAAATAGGGATCAGAAATGTGGTCAATATCACGAAGAATAAAGAGATACCGTCTATACCCAAATCCAAATTGATGTTTTCATAAGGAAGCCATCGAAGGCTTTCCACAAATTGAGATTTGGCCGTAGAAGGATCGAATTGTATCCGAGGAACAGGGGAATACAAAAAAGTAATAAGAGAGGCACACAGACCAATCAATCGTATCGGTCGTATTCTTGAATTTGGAATGAAAAGAGGAATAATGCTTCCTAGCACGGGACACAGAATAGGACCACTTAGATCAGAATAGCATTCACAGAAATGTTCTAACATAGAGTATAATCGAACATTGAAGAGATTAGTTGACAACAGTAAAAAAAAAAAGATGGGCGCCTAATTCCAATACAATAGGGGTCTCTCAGTGCAAGCAAGTCAGCTGAACACCGTGATTGATGAGTGAGTGGGTAGGTGGGTTAGGTGCACCTCTCGTCCAGTGGGAAGTCTTGAGGCGGGTCTCCGCCCCCCCTTTTTGCCCCTTTTCCTCTCTCCTTTTGTTTGTGCTTCTACCCGGGCTTTTCATTTTTATAGATTTATAGAGACCCGAGGAAATTTTTCTAATAATTTATGTAGCCCAAAAAAAAATCCAGGATGACGGCTTTCATTCAAAAGACGAGTAAGGGACGGGGAGGGGGAGGCTCCCGAAACCAAACGAGAAACGACCCGAATACACATAGGAATTAGCACCATTCCTATGAGTGCTTTTGTCTCGAAAAGCCAACCGGGCAGGCAGCCCTCTCTCTCTATCTCGGTCTCGGTTTAGCATCATATATCGATCTGGAGAAAATTTTTTTTGGTTGTAATGCGGATTAAGGAGCTGCTCCTCCATGCTGTGGCTGTGGAGGTGGGGGCTGTCGCCGCCTGATAGAGGCGGAAGCCGGGGCCACCGGAGCTATCTGCGTCGAGTGTGTCGATTGAAAAAGGAGGGGAGACAACTCAAATGCCAGCGAAAAAATCGAAAGAGTCGTGCCGTTCAAAATGCAATTTTTCTAAGATTCATTGCTCGATTTTGCATGCTCTGCTCCCAAAAGAGAGACTTTTGAGGGGGTTGGTTGGTCCGGAAAGTCATGGGAGAGGCGGGCTAAGTGAAAAAAGAAAATAATATACTGGTGCTACTATAGAATCTTATGAATCACGCACGGCACACTTTCTATATCTCCTCCGTATACAAGGTGAACAGCTTACAGCACAGCGTGTTCGCCACCACACCGGCTGGCTAGTGCATTGGCCTTACCGTAATAGGGCCGAGAAGTATGACCCTTCGATTATAACGCCCCATATCTCGTGACACGCGGAGCGTGACATTTCCTTTTATAAAGTCAGTATAACTTCTAACCAAAAGATTCATTCTTTATTTTATGAATCAAGTACCATTCAAAGAGTGCATTGCCTCTTTGAGTGAAGAAGAGAAGGGCTTTGTATAGACACCCTTGAGCCATGTTCGTCGCCCTAGGCTCACCATTATTTCATTTCATTCGATTTATTGGTTCTAGCTCCAAAGAACATATACATGGAGCTATGTCGACTTATGTACGTCTCGTTGACCAAACGATCAGGTATACCACGCCACGTATCATCCCCTCTTTCTATAGAATAGAGGAGAGATAAAGAAAAAGAAAAGATATAGCGATCGTGCCGTAAGACCTTGTTCGTTTCTACTTCTACTTGACGTTATTTTCCTCGGGTTTTTTACATTACATAAGGCCTTTAGGGCTTACTTAGCGCTTGCGCTAAGGATCTAATCAGAGTCAAACTTGGATTTGAAAAAAAAACCTTTCCGCCGGAATACAAGTGTACTCCTTGATCTTTAGTAAAGGCGGATTAAGCCAAAAAAAACATTTTTTTTTCGAAAAAAGTCTCAACGTCCTCGTTGAGAGTCGCTCTGCGAGACGTCCAGTAGTCTCTGACTTGGTCTTCGAATCGTAAGTTTCAGCCCGTTCCCAGCGCTCTCAGGTTGGCCCTTCTACTTGACTAAGTAGTATTCTACTCGTGCAGTGGGTGTATGGGCTAGCCCCTGGTGCGGTCAGCTATGATATACTATTTTTCTTTCTTCTTTAGTAAGTTCATCTACAACATCTGGTGGTGCCCTCGTGGGCACGTTCCTCTCTGGGTCGGTCTGGTCTAATCGAAGTCAACTGACTCACATGGAATACGGGGTGAGTTTTCACCGAGCTGATCGCTTGAGTCTATAGGCTACCTCTCCTATCCGCTTCTCTACAAGGTCTACTTTCTTCTTCCTTCAGACCGGGCCAAGCCTTTAGGTTGTTTAAGTAGGTGGTTTGGGCTAGGTCGTTGCGCTCCTGCCACGTCTTGGCAAAGTAGGCTGATGGGCAAGCCCCCTCCTGCCGCAATGGTGTGGGGCGTCAGAGGCTGTTGCCCCGTGGCCAACTCGAAGGGGCTGAAGTTCGACGCAGAGCTTTTTGGTTGTTAATTTATAGCAGCACTGAGCAACATCCAACAGCTCCAGTCCTTCTGGTTGGTTTGCACTAAAGTGCCTTAAGTAGCCCTCGAGGAGTCCGTTTATTCTCTCTGTCTGAGCTTTCAAAGATATACCGACCGTAGGTATCTTACTTACCATCAGATACCGACAGTCGTCTTCTAACATTACCGACCTTTCAATATCGGGTTTTCATCAATTTCCCATAACATAAAAAAAAGCTCTTTTCATCATCAGAAACAACCTTATTTCTGAGACCTCTTGCATTGCATTACCATAACGAAATAAAAAAAAAAAAAAGCTCTTGTGACTCGGAATGAACCTTTCTCGGTGGAAGAAAGGAATAGCGATGGATTCCTATGAAGCATTCAGGAACAAGAAGAAAAAATCGGACGACGAATTCTTACGTGGTCCAAGGAAATCAAAGGTCCGCTTCCACGATTTCATCTATATCGAATCTTAATATCAGAATAGCTTATATAGTCATGATTCAATTCAGGTCCACTGACTTTTGATTTCTTTCTCTTCGGATCTGATTGGAACATTGGAGAAGTAGGAAGACTTTGGCGGGCGATTCATAATGGGTATCTAGAATATCTATGTTCTAGGACATAAAATATGAATAATGAAAGATGAGGAAGAGTATACCCTGTAGTGACATAGCAGTTCTCCTAATCGACTACTTATCATCAGAATGAACATTCAACTTAAAAACTAATAAAAAAAACTACTCGCCAGGCGGTTACCTTTTTTTTCATATCTATATTCTCTGCTGAAAAAATGAAGACTAAGTAAGAAAGGAGTTTCGTGGAAAATATATAAGCCCTTTTTTATCGGATTTGAATCGATGACTTACGCCTATTTCTTAGGGCGTTTAAAGAGCGTGACTCTACCGCTTAGTTAAAAGGGCCCATTTGATTCAATTCATGAATTAGCCCACTATTTACTGCATAATAATATCTAGATTATTATATATAGTATATCATCATCCGTGTCTCTGTTACAACACGGCGAAACTAAATGGTTCGAATGAAGAGAAAAAAAAGAATTTTTAGGCTGTACACCTAATTTTCCTGGGATTGTAGTTCAATCGGTCAGAGCACCGCCCTGTCAAGGCGGAAGCTGCGGGTTCGAGCCCCGTCAGTCCCGATGGATAGAAATCCAATAAAAAAATACAAAAATGGAAAAAAAAAAAAAAGAGAGGACGAGATTAACTACCCAGGACTGCCTGCTTCTTCATGACAAGGAAGAATTGGACAAAAAGGTTTTTGCACTTGAATCAGCTGTTCGGGAGGTATCGCCTGCAGTCTCTTTCCGGAACTAATTCCTTCTAGGTTGCATACATATATAATCAGGGCTTCTTTGAAAGAAAATGCCTTGTTAGCCATTGAATCATCATCGCTTGGGAAAGAAGGGATTGTTGGATGCCCATAGGATAGAGAATAGGAAGATAAAGATCTTAACGCCCGGTTCACTTGAAGAGGCCCCTCTATTCTTTTATTCCCTTTCCCTGCTCCTCGATGCGGAAAATAGGCTTCGGGATACTGTTTGCGCACGAATGAATTTTTATATCGTAACAATCACTTCAAGCAGTGCTATCTCCGGATGCAAGTCCATTCTTGGAAAGGATTTTCGCCTTTTGATATAATGCGGAGTGGGATAGCATTTTATATTCTTTCTTCTTGGCGGATTTGAGAGCCTTCAAAAGCTTTTTACTATCGAAAAGAGGCCTTATAGCCCGAGTCCTGGACCACTTGGAACGACTGACAGAAGAAAGAAAAGGGGGGAGGGCACAACTAGTAGTTCCCACACCCACTCCCATTCCATTATGGATTCGAATAGCTAAGCGAAGGCTGAATTGAATGGACGAGTAAGGACGGGAATACGAGCTCAGCTCCTTCATCTCCTTCTTTATATACGTCGCCATGTTCCGATCTGTCGTTGACGGCCGATTTCAGACAAGAAGAAATGGTAGCGGGGGTCAAGGGAACGAATTCACCCGCACTTCATTCAGCTTCCGGCGATTGAGTGGACGAAGGGATCACGGTAGATTGATATATTCATAGTACCGCTCCCGCTACTCATAGAAGTGCCTAGCTCAATGGATAAGGGAGAACATCAGCGGAGGACATAGAGTGTCTTGCCGTCAGGTACGAAACTGAAAGGGCTTAGCCAACGAGTTCAAATGCTGAAAAAATAAGTGAATGAGCATTGGGCCGCTCAAAGACCATAGGTACTATGAGTTCCGGGGTCGGACAGCGAAAGAAAGAATTTGAAGCTTAAACGGAATTCCATCCTCTCCCAGCAAGAAAACGGATGCAGCAATCAATAACACTCCTCTCGCCCCTTCTTTGCTCTGTTCGCTCCTTGCTGGGTCAAGACCAACCAATAGAAGAAGGTTAGCAAGCTTGGGTCGAAAGCAAAGCGTGGGAGGCTATCGAATCAGCATCAGAAAAAGAAGAATCCGAAAAAGAACCATTATCCCTTGCGGAAAAACCATAATCAGCCAGCTGTGCACAAAAGCAGAAGTTCTAGAAGATTGCTCAGAATGAACTGAATTCGAAGGACCGGACTGACTTGTCTTATTTGTTCCGATATAAATCAATCGGTCCAGTTCTCCGTAAGCTAGCTCCTCCTGCTCCTTACGTTAGTTCCAAATAGCCCGCCCAGTCCCGGAAGGACTTTAACCGTAATTCCCTTTTCTTGCTTTGCATTAGCGATGAGAGGCGAAATAGCAAAAGAGACAAATAGAAAAAGATTCTAATTCCATCCATTCAGTTCGAATCAATTCTTTTTTTTCGGTAACCTTTACTAAAATGGGGGGCTTTTGCCCTTAGTCGGTCGATAGGGTCAATTCGGTACAACAAGTATCGGTAGCCAGCAAGAAAACGTATGCAGCAATCAAACTCAATAGCCGCCTTACCTTAGCGCTAGTCCTTCTTTCTGCTCTTCGAGGGCGCCAACAGAGACAGACGCTATCTTCGCGGGCAGATTCCTGCTTTGCTTCCCAATGGGAGTCCTGTCCTCCATAGAAGAGGCTTTTACTAGTGCTTCTTTCCTTCTCGACAGCAGCAGGGCAGGCTTTGTACAGCCCGAGAACGTTGCGAGCTAGACAAAGAGTCATCGGATCGAACAAAGGAAAATTCCTGTGAGATCAATTCAAATAGAAAAAGATGATATGATAGAAATCAAAGAATCTACATACAGAATTTCTTTTCAATTGCTTGGGATCAGTCCTCCTTGGTCGAGTGACACTTAATATGGGTGGGGCCTTGCTTTGTCTGCTGATAGGGCGAGAGCTTCACTTTACCTTTTGTTTTGAACCCTTCTAAACCAAAGCCTTTCAAACCTTTTCTAGTCTACTCTGTGTACTTCACCTTCGAACCAAGCTTCGCTTTTCGATCCAATTCTAGCCGCCGCCTATTAGAGGTCGTTGGAGGATACAATACCTCGCCTTTGATTCACCGGGCTTAGAAGGAGTTTTCAGGTCATAATGCCTATGATTGATTACTAAGTGTCGGAGAAGAGCGGTGAGTAGCTATTGACTTTGTTTTCTTGCTAGTTGCAAAAATAAGATAAGTTTCGGTTGAAGAAGAAGAAGTGAGGTAAGCCCTTGGCACAAATCCCCGGATCGGGTATGAAAAAGAAGAACCGGAGCCAACTTCCGATTCCGAACTTCAGGTATTCTTATAGAATAGAAGGACAGGGACGAGAACAAGAATAACGTAATATAAGCGCGTGCTACTATATGGAATGGACAAAAGCAAATCATCTTGCTTCTGTTTAAGTCGGAAGTGCCACCAACTAACTCCTTCCTCGGTTACGGAATTCAATGTTGTATGTGAGAAATCCATATTACTTCCACTTAGGAAACAAGTAGGTAGCTGGAGGTTTTTATGTCACCACCGCGAAAACAACACACTGCAATAAGGAAAATAAATAAGAGTCCGGTACTTGTTCGCCTTATCGGGGGCTACCCCATCGGGGTTAATAAAAAGCACTGGTTCCGGTCAAGCGAGCATCTCCATACCAATACTTAACTTCAAGTTTTGGCAAAGAAAGAAAGAAGACCGATGTAGCCTGTTCTGTTGGAGGCCTTTCCAGCTATCCTTTCGACCGCCCCTTGCCCTTTGCCGGGTTGGTTCTAGTAAGAAAGAGCAATTTACTACTAATGGGTAAGCATTGTCAAAGGATCGTTTCGCTGGAATGCTGAATCTAGCTACTCCCATTAAATAAAAGGAATTTTTCACTCTACACGGCTACAAACCGAATGAAGAAAAGTCGGAAGCAGTTCATCGCCTGTGGGAGCTGAGCTTGGCTTGCTGATAGTGAGGAAGCCATAATCTATCGGATATCGGATTTCCTATTTTTCTATGTGTCTAGTGAAGAGAGAAAGTCATATAATAGAAAGAAAATAAATCTTTGAAGAAGGGAAGTTCCGTAAGAAATAATGCAGCTCCGTGGACCGCTACTGCTCGCTTGTCGGGACTGATAGGAAAGTGAAGTTCTTTTTTGATGAGGCACCGGCGCCTACCTAAATGCAAGTCTAATTTCAACATTCAGTCTTATCTATTCTATTGGCCCTTCCCTTGGCTTGGGACTGCTACCAAAATTTAAGACAACAACTGCGGGCCATTACATGACTGCTGATGCCTATTTTGCTGATGATTCTGATGCGGATTGCACTGCAAATTCCACAACTGATTATTCGTGTGAAACTGAAACCTCTGATTGGGTTGTTAGCCCGAATGCGAAAAACGAGAATCAAACATTAGTGGGCACCGTGTACTAGAGGGGAAACCTGCTCATTTCATTAGGCTACTACCCGTGCGGCCCTGCTGATTAGCAGTTCCGTCCTGTCCTGGTGGTATTAACGCAAGCGGCGTCAACCCCCTATTATTTTATGGGGCTCCGAGTATTCCTTCGATCCCAAGTGCCTAGTCCTAGCTAGCAATAACCTTCCTCTCCGGAATCCCGAACTGGTAAGAAATACTACATAGTAGTTGGTCTCACTCCTTCTATGGCTCTAAAAGAAATTTCCTTAGACTAAGAGATTGGCTGGGTCCCCTAAAAGTAAAAGGCAGGCGCAGGCCTCAAAAAAGACTAAAGAGAAGAGAATTTTCCCCCTTGGCTCAAATACCCCTCTGCGTCCTGTGCCAAAGAAATCGACTTTTGCTTAAGAGAAATAGCCCGGATCACCATCCCATTCCTTCTACCTCAGGAACTGCTGCAAGAAAGCGCAGCGAGGAAAGAAAAGAAGGCCTTAGACTGGATAGAGTAGGTTTAGGTTAGCTCGTTACGTTTGGGACGAAACGAAAGGTAGTAGGCTCAAATGAGTGCGTTGGGGTTAGTGCGTTGGGTTAGTACAAATTGGAAGAAATTCAATGCGTTGCATATAAGCCTTTGGAGTAATTAGTAGAAGATCTCCCAGCGCTGTCCGCTGCTCTTCGATCTCCATCTTCAGAGAGAAAAGACTGGGCTAGCAAGGCGGCTGGCAGAAGCATCATCCCTTTCAGTTGCTCAATCCGCATCAACCGAAGTTCGAAGAGGCTAAACCCCACCCAATCATCTTGAATGAATCTTCCGTCCACGAGGCTGCTGTAAAAAGAGAGAAAGTCTTCTTTTTTTTTATGTCATCCAGCTAGAAGGCTTACTAGAAGGTACTAGACAAAGACAGGCTAATAAGGGTCGGTCGCTCTTTCTAACTAAGCGAGAAACCCGATAAAGAAAGAGTCTCGGAGTGATGCTTAGGCCACGGCCATAGATAGATAGTACGGGGATGAGAACTTGCTACTG
This sequence comes from Vachellia pachyceras, assembly GCA_025593235.1. Lineage (NCBI taxonomy): Eukaryota > Viridiplantae > Streptophyta > Magnoliopsida > Fabales > Fabaceae > Vachellia > Vachellia pachyceras. The sequence continues at coordinate 10,314 of JANTPZ010114482.1, forward strand.
CATCCCTCTCTCTATCGGTCGAACTTAATTGCCTTGCTTGCCCTATCGGACAAGGAAGGCAAGGATAGCTTCACTTCTCTAACCTCTCCTTAAGAAGCAGACAGACCTAGGATCCCTTATCTAGGTATTTTTTGACGTAACCGAGTAGAAGCTAGAAACTTCCGCTATCGGTAGCAGAAGTTGGAGAAGAGACCAGAAGCGTCTAATGCTCTTAGGATTTTCACCCAATCCTCATCCAAGCGATTGCGCACCTTTGCCCTATCGGGAGAGCTTCTTCAATCCCAGGATGTGATGCTTACTAAGCGTCTTCAAACCAGCACCTTAGTTTCACACTAAATCAACCCTAAAGCTTAGAAAGAGTGATATCATCTCAAGTCTCGTCTCGCAAGCCCACCTTCCTCTCCCGCTCCTCCTCCTCTCGCTATCGGTACAGCATCTTCAAACCTGGCTACTAGTATTTAGTGGTCTGGGTCTCAACCCTCTCCTTACAGTCAAGCTTCACTCCTCTCCCTATCGGTCGAGCTCTAACCTCTCCTGACGTCGAGAGCCTATACCCCTCTCCCTAACGGTCGAGCTCAACAGATCCTCTCCCTCCGGTCGAGAACTACGTGCCTCTCGCTTTGCTCGAGCTACTTCGTACCCTTGCTTCTTTGGTCACTTCACTCAAGCTATAGGATTTAAATAGTGACATGACTTCTCTTCGTTCTGATACTTTTGTATTGTCTGAATACAATACCTTCCTTCATTATTAATAGGCTATTATGCCTGGTATGCCTTTCTCGATGTAGTGGATTGGGTAAAGCCATATATCGAGTACCTGACAAAAGGAACCTTACCGGATGATGGATACGAAGCGAATAAGCTAAAGAAGATGGCCAAAAGGCATATTGTGAATGATGGTAAGCTATTCAAAAGAACCAAAGAGCACGAAGACCGGGATGTTTCCATAGCTTGGGCCTTAGGTCGTAGGTCAGGTTAGCAAACGAAAGGTGCGAATAAACTTGTGACCAGACTAAGGTATGGGCGTTGATAAAGAGTCGTAGCTGAACAAGAAGCAATAACCTCTGGTTCGAGCTAGTGGCCCTAAAAAAAGGAAACGAAGCTAGCTGACTTGCTGTATAAGCCCATATCCACCTCCCTTCCTCCAAGAATTGAATCAGGAAGAGCGGATCTTGTCACTTCTGAATTGCACCTTTCCCAACCCAAATGTCTGCAAACTTCTCTTCATATGGAGGAGTCGAGTAAGGAACTTCTCTCCCGTACTGAATGCTTCCTTATTCACTATCTTTCTCTAATCCTACGCCCCCCTCGGTTCACGTCAAAGCCCGGAGAAAGCCCATCGCGGCAGCATAAGACACGACAAAAAAGAAAAGACTGGAGCGGATTTTCGTTTATTCCATCGAGCTAAAGCAAAAAAAGGTCAACCGGCACCGAAACCTTTTTCACAAGAGCTTCACGCACTCTGTGTAGGTTAATAAGTCTTATGGTCTGATGGTGTCACCGATGCAGGGTCTTACGACCATGCACAGGCTGACTACTATGCACAGTGGATACACAGTAGCAACAAGGAAACTAAGACAGATAGGTACTCCCTGATGAGTCTGTACAATCACACGGATCAGGATTAAGCACTGGAGGGATAGGACCCCGACCAGGACCTAACACTAAACCCATGTAATCATAACCGACATCTTGCACAATGTTGTGGGCACGCCAAATTAGCCTCCATCGAGTCAAATTAGGATCTTCCCGACGAATGAACCAATGGGTTTCCACAACTGGGACTTGCAAGATCTCATCAAGGGAAGCTGAAGGATCCATAAGGATACGGCAGTACCACCTAAGGTGATTTAACCAAGATCCCATCTAATTTATTAAAAGAGAGTACTCCAAGAAGCTTAAACAAGAAGCATTCCCTCAAACTCAAAGAGTTCAAGAGGAGCTGGACGAAGCTCCTTAGGAGCAACCCGCTCTAAGAAATACCTTTTAATTTGACCAAAAGGCGTAAGCGCAGTTGTTAGAATTTCATCCGCATCTGGCGTTCAGCTCTCTCCTCGCCTTATGCTTTGGTTTGAATTAGCTGCTTAGTGCTTGGGCAATTAGCTTAGTTAGTGCTTGAGTGCTTGGGCTAAGGCCAATGACGCAGCACTCACATTGTCACACCAAATGGTTGAAGGTTGCCGAGAGAACAGACTCAGTTCAGTCAATAGAGAGCGAAGCCACACAAGTTCAGATGCAGTGTGAGCCAAGGAACGATACTCAGACTCAGCACTTGATCGTGCCACGACGTGCTCTTTCTTGGAAGACCACGAAATCAGGGAATCACCAAAGAACACCAAATATCCCCCCGTTGATCGCTTATCATCAGGGCGTCTGGGCAAGCTGCCCACCCAGTCGGCATCGGGCGACTAAATCAAGGTAATCTGAGCACTTAATGTGCAGAGCTAGATTAGTTGTCCCTTTGAGATACCGAAGTAGATCTTTGACTGCTTGCCATTGTAGTTCTGTTGGTGCCGCAAGGAATTGACTGAGTTTACTGACAGAAAATGCAATGTCTGGCCTTGTGTTTGCCAAATACTGGAGTGGAGTGCTCCTACTATTCTTCTATAAGAAACTGGATTGGTGTATGGTGCACTATCCATTTTGAAAGAGATCGACCCGGGACCATTGGCGTAGTGCAGGCAGGGAGACACATGAAAGATGCTCCATCGATCTAAGAGATCATTAATATACTTCCTCTGATTTAAATCAAACCCAGTTGAATCTCGTGAAATCTCAATCCCTAGGAAGTAATGTACTGGGCCTAGGTCTTTGAGAGAGAACAGATCATTAAGCTTAGTAACAAAGAGATTCATGCTTCTGTGATTATTTCCAGTAAGCAAGATGTCATCTACATAGATGAGCACAAGTCAAATCTTATCATGATTTTTAAAGTAAAACAGAGAGGTATCACTCTTACTGTTCTGAAACTTCCAATGTACGCAGGCGATCAAACCACGCTCTCGGCGCTTGTTTTAGTCCATACAAGGCTTTTGTCAATTTGCACACATGTTGAGGCCGTTTCGGATCCACAAAGCCTGAAGGCTGAGGCATAAACACTGTCCCCTACTATGAGCAGGCAAATGCCCATTGTTGAAGGCATTGTTGACATCTAATTGCCTTACATCCCACTTACGTGAAGCTGCCAGAGCCGCGAATTGTAGTTGGCTTAATTACTGGGCGTCTCATCATAGTCAACTCCAGGTTCTTGTAAGTATCCCTTTGCAACTAGTCGTGCTTTGTACTTATTTATTGAATCATCTGGATTTCACTTTGGCTTGAGTATCCATCTACATTCCACAACATTTTGTGAAGGGTGATATGGAATCTCCTCCCACCTTTTATGACGAACTAGAGCAGAGTACTCCTCTTCTATCGAATAAGGCTCGTTTCCAGTGATCTAGCTTCAATGCTTCTTGCACTGTTCTGGGTGCTGTTCTGAGATGAAGCGGATCATATGCAGCAAGACCCACAAACGGTCGTTTAGGTTTAAAGATTCCAAGTTTCCCTCTGGTAACCATTGGATGTTGATTCTGAGTAGTGGGTTTAATTGAATGTTCAATGACAGCAGTTGAGGTTGGGCTTGGTGGCAAAGCACAGGATGCTGGAGGAGAAGATTGTGCAGATGGGCTTACGTCCACATGAGGCCCATCATATGAAGAAGTCTTTCTTTCTGCAGTTGGATCCGAAAGATGTGGCCCAAGATCAGATAAATGAAGTGCGTCGTTTTGATTATGAGTCTGATACATCTCGTTTTGAGGCGACGTCGTTTGCTCTTCAGAGCTAAGCTCTCCGTTTTAAGCAGGCCAGTCAGCTGGACTGATACCAGACAGAAAAAAAGTAGGGCATGACGTTTCCAAGGGGTTGTAGCGGCGGCCTTTCCAATCCTTGAGTTCCCTAGAGCCGGAATGGAAATAAAATATAGGAGGATATAGCGTATAGAGAAGTACTCCACTACGTCGATCGAGCAATAGCGAGAGGAGGGGAAGAATCAACCTGAAGCGGAACGTGTGCCTACCGCTAATCCATCCAGTCGCTGCCCTGAAAAAGGGCATCTCTCTCCCCCCTTCTTTTCTTAGAAAATCTACTAACTTTATCGGCCTCTTTGACTATACTAAGAAAAAAGAAATCGAATTTTCCCATCATCCATCCCAAGGGGTTCGAAAGGTTGGCTTGGCTCGCGGGTTCGACTTAGAGGGGGCAGAGCCCTATAAGATAAAGCGCCCTTTCCTCTTACTTGACTGGCCTGGCCTTTATGCCGGAGCAGGAAATAAAGAAAAAGATTATCTACCCCAATCGATCGGTCTGCTATCGTTCGTTCCTTTCGGGCAACCTGCCTTCCGTCCAGTTCTGCCCCTAGTCCGGATCTAGCCCAATAGATACAGTACACACACGGATCCGCCCAGTTCAGTCCAGATAGTGCATTTCTCGTTCTCTACTTCACCTCTTCCTTGAGATCCAGCATCAATTGAATTGCGTCGTATAGTAATAGAGAGCTTCTTCTATCGTATTCATTCATCTAAGATCTGATGGCCCGAGGAAGCATTTCTCTTTGTGTGCTAGCTGATGATCAGCTTCGTCTCTTCGTTAGCGCTTTAGTTTGATTGCTAGCAAGTAAATTGCATAGGTAAGGTAGCGAGTAAGGTAGGGAGCATCTTCTAATAGGAACTCTGGCTGCGAAGTAGCGCATCTAGTTGTCAAAGGGGTGCTGTGTAAGCCCTTTCCAATCCTTTAGTGGCAAAGTTCTTAGAATTTGGATATCGCTAGGGGCACCGACTTCGCAGTTAATTTTAATAGCGAGGGGGTTTGTTGGAAAAGACTATTTGGCAATTTTCATAAGAGAAGAAAGCTCTTAACGTAGGTCGGATCAAGGCGGCGATCAATGCTATCCGACTTACTTGCCCCAGTGGAATCGATTCACTTTTGACTTGATCGAGATTGGGTTGGTGTTCAGTGTACTAAGGTACAAGATCGAAAAGAATGCCGATTATTGATACAACATTTTTGCGAGAAAAGGTCTAAAACATCAACGCCCATCTGTACTAGCCGATTTTTCTCTTTTCTTTTCTCTGCACCAATCAGACTTCGTTTCACTCGTTTACTACTATCTTTCTTTTTTTGGGGTGTATAGCTCAGTTGGTAGAGCATTGGGCTTTTAACCTAATGGTCGCAGGTTCAAGTCCTGCTATACCCAAACCTACCTTACTACAACATAAGGGCAGAAGGTAGGAAAGAATTTCAAGCGGAGTTCTGTCAAAAGGACAAACGAGGATGAAGGAGGAGTAGGAGTAGGAGCTAAAATTCGGACGGAATTGCGAGATAGACAATGAGAAAAAGCCAAGAGGGGAGAGCACTTAGACAATTCACTTTGAGTACAGGGAAGTCTGCTGGTAGGAATTCTTCAGGGCGTATTACGGTTTTTCACCGAGGGGGTGGATCGAAGCGATTGCAGCGAAGAATTGATCTGAAACGAAGCACTTCGTCTATGGGCATTGTAGAAAGGATAGAATATGACCCTAATCGTTCTTCTCAGATCGCTCCAGTACGATGGATCGAGGGGATGCAGCTACGCCTCCAGAGGAAATGCAACACGATAGAGGAGTTCGCTCCGCCGCGTAAGATCCTCGAACCTACCACGACCACCATCCGCGGCCTATTTTCGTTCTCTTCCCTGCCCGGGAAGGTGGATCAAAGAAAGGTAGCTTGCTTCTCTCCTGGACTGATGGCGGCTTATGTAGTGGTCGGCCTTCCTACCAGAATGCCCCCTTGGTTGAAGAGTAAGGGCGCAGGAAGCAAAAAAACTTGCGCGAAGGACGTTTTCTTCTCTGCCTTCTCCTCTCCAAAGGCCAAGGGAGAGACTGCATCCCTTTCTTTCGGTAGCTCTTTTGCTTTCCCAGGGATAGCGGTAGCTGGGGCAAAGCCCGCTTTCTTCGCTCCGCGAATGAGAGAGAAACTCAGAGGAAAAAACACGTTCTCTCTTTGCGAGGTCCGACAGTGGAGAACGCATAGCATTCTCTGGGCACATAGGATCAAACGTAAAGCAGCGCTTTCTCTAAAGAGTTTTAGAGGGCAAGATACTTTAGGGCTTGTTGGAGCTGCTGAGCATAACGAATCGAAGCCAAAGACGGATCAAGGTAGCTTGCCTGCCAAGCCGATAGGCGAAGGGCCGAAGGATGGAGCGTGCAAAGTCGATCGTGCACCTGTCGTGTGACCCGTTGGTCCTAAGCAATGTCTTGCGCGAAGCGACCCACCTAGAAACAGCTCTCCTTTATGTTAGGGGGCACTAAAATGGAACTTCGATCGGATGCGGGTATCCAATCCCGCCGCTGAGATGTCCAGCGGATTCCTGGGCCTTGACGAATGGCCGGCCACCTTTTACGTTAGAAGAGCAAAAGGCCCGGGGTATAGCAGGATGAACCAATGTGAATGAGTGTAAGCTTCGTTGCCCGAACACGATTGGTGCTGCTAGGTGCTACCGTGGTAGCAAGAGAGGCCAGGCGGTGACAATTGAGAGGTTGTCACTGAGCATTCCTAGTCACACGGGAAGAGAGAGAGGTCAAATGGCAAGGCAAGGCCATACGCCCGTTTGGCTCCTCGCGGAGTATAGCTCACATCCAAACATCTGATTGGGGAACGGGGCAAGGCCCATGAAGCTCCGGCAGAAAGGGAAGGCCCGCCAGGCCGTATGCCCATGGGTGCAGGATTCTTCGAAAAAGCGCGGGCTGACTCGGAGACCTGGGACCTTGGCTTAGCAACGAATGAAGGGGAGCTCTTCGAGCTTTCTCCGCCAGCGGCTTATGTAGTGGTCGGCCTTATAAAGCTCGCTAAGCTTCGCTTCCCTCCCCCTTAAACAATGAAGTGGAAAGTCTTCACTTATAGTAGTCGGCATTCTATAAGCGACTTGTCGAGTCTACGAAGCAAAGCTTCTTGTAGTCGGCCCAACCTTCCTCTCGCTTCGCTCGAGATACTTCGTACCCTCTCCTTTCAGTCGAGAACTTCATGCCTCTCCCAGCAAGAATGCCTAATGCCTATTATCTTATCTAGTTCTAGAAGCTAACCGCCAGAAGCTCACCCTTCGGGTCTCGCTGGAAGCGCGGGAGGCCAAGCATTCTGCGTCACGTCCCGGCCTGGGAGCCCCGTTCGCCTTTGGTACTTCAGTAGATCTTCAAAAAAAAAGCGCTACTTCTTCAATGCAGCCTTAACTACAACTACATTACGCAAGCTCCACCAATACCTATACCTACCTATAGAGTCAAAAAAGTACCAGTGACGGTTACTTTGACGGTTTATGGATTCAGTCAGCTAAACTCCTCAATAAATATCAACAAACAACATGTCGTGACGCTTGGTTTACTTTGTAATGAATGTAAACTCAAATTGGTGGCCTTTATTCAAAGAAAGGGAACCGAAGGTTTCCTTATAGTTCAATGGCTCCCACCCACACTCAGCTAAGAGCGTAGGAGACTGCAACGGGTTGTGAAACCCCATTACAGTAACAAGGAGTTGCACGGTTCCTTTTCACAATGAGGAGGACTAGTAACCGTAGGTAATACCCCACAAGTCTAATCTAGGCCTCCTGTACAATATCATAGAGACGCCATAGTAGACCCCAACGCACTAATAAAGGATCAGTGCGTCGGACATACCAATGGGACTCCACAAGAGGACTATCCAGGAAAGCCTCAAGTGGGACCGAGGGGTCCATAGATAGCAAGCTATACCACTTGACATAGCCTAACCATGACTTCACCCAATTCCTTAAAAGAGAGTACTCCAAGAAGCTTAAACAAGAAGCATCCCCTCAAACTCAAAGAGCTCAAGAGGAGGAGTCTTTAACTCACGGGGGGGAGCTAACCTCCCCAATAAGTACCTTTTAAGTTTCCCTAAAAGGTATGGGTTTAAGGGAAGGCCACCATCAAGGAGCAAATCCATCGGTAACTTAGTCCTTCGGAAAAGAAGCCGAAACCGACGCCATTTGGCCGATTTAGACTTTTTCCCAGCAGAGCGAGTTCGGTAACCTGCTCCACCAATCCGCATCAAGAGATAAGAATCCTCCACATGAGACTTCTCCCTAATGGCCATAAGACCATAAGGGTGATGGAAGCCAAGTAAGGTTCGCATGGATATCGGGGATAAATCCACCTGCATACCCTTAACCCTGAACCTCTTAGCGAACTCGGCAGCACCTGAAGACGACACCAACGACTTGTGATAAGAAAGATTAACACCAAGTCGTTGAAGAGCTAACCTGTACTACTCAGCAACCAGTGGATCGGTGATGAGAACATCATCACCTAGCACTGCATACCTATCGAACCGGATCCCCTGGTCTAACCTGCTCCGCAGCCCACCACACCAGTCAATGGTGCGAAAAGGCAAACAGAGGCCAAGAGCCATAATATCCCAACGGTTGACCAGCAACGAACGAAAAGCGTACCGCCTAACGAACGGCACAATAAACAGATTCGTCGCAAGAGTGCTATTAACAACACTCGATGCGAATGACCGGTCAAACAGTAGGGCAACTATTTCAAATAGATAGACTAGTGGCCACCTATCTGTGGCACTCTTCAAATCATAACTGAAACAGTTGTCGCTGGGAACTAACCGACGCAAGGGTCTAAGTTGATCATGGGTGCCGTCCATTGGAATGGTCTTCAATATAGACGCAAACCAACAGTGCACGGGTAAAAATAACCAAAGGTTAATATAGTTACCAATTGCGAATATACGACGCTTTCCAGCTCCCTCAAGAGAACAACCTAGTCGCCCCGGTACCGGGGGAATCCCAAGGTCGTCACAAGACAGTAGAAGAGGACCTATTCGCCTCTCAAACCAGTCTAAATCTTCTGGTGTGAACTTTTTATTATTCACATCAAAAGCGTAACGAACCCTTGGAGGCCAAAGACAGCCCTGATAAAATTGCTCACCTTTTGCATGAACAAAGTTCATAAGGAACTGAAAGGCCCCCAACTCATGAGGAAAAGACGTGAAAGAAGAACGGAAACGAGAAACCTTCTCAGGTTTCAGTTTCATACGTTCAATCCACACCCTTTTCGTCAATGAGTGGAGTGGGTTGGTAAAGTTTTCCAGGTTGGTTCAAACGTAAGCCCTTGTTCAAGGGGAATACGTTTTATCCAGGGAACATAGCGGCGGTTAAAACATTCTTTGATTGAACCGACTAGCTCCAAGACTGAATCCATGTCAGTCACTGGTGTCACTATGCTTGCAAAAGTGGACTTATCAACCTTCTTGGCCAAGGTAATAACCTTAGACAAAGAAAAAATTGACAAATACCATTTTACAAGTAAATCAGACTTTTCGTCTCTCCTCCGAATCATCGCACGATGATGAGGCGGAAGAATCCGAGGGAGCCCAGACCTAGTGAGGGAAACCGGAAGCGCACCTGAAGGGTGGACGAATTCATCTCCACCATAGGCCATCATTAAGGCGGAGGCCGCTTGTTTGAGATATAAGGCACAAAACAGCCAACCAGACTTGCGGCCCAACTGAAGGATGCGTTTAGCAACACCGAAGGTTTCCTTGGTACTTTAGTAGTACGACTGTTGTTATACTACTATTAATATTAAGTAGCTGTACAACAGAATGCCGTTCGCCTTTCCTTCCGTATTGAGTAGTACTTAAGTAGCTAAGTTTCCAAAGGTGGGTGAACAGCCCCCTGTCCTTTATAGTTGTAAAGGGCTTCTCAGAAAAGTCAGGAAGGAGGCATTCGAAAGGCCGACCACTATATCATAGGCCTTCTGGTGGGAAGGCCGACGACTACACGGACTCTATACCAAGTCATGAGCGATAGCGAAGCCAAGCCGCCGCCTATAGGCAAAAGGACGAAAGCCCCACGAAGGCCTATGATATAGTAAGAAAGAAAGTACGAAAATAAGTACGTTAAGGTTACGAAGTCACTTAGCCGTCTACAAAGGGAAAGGCGTCGGTACGGAGTCACGTCAGCTGTGGATATAGACTAGGCTATAAGGAACAGAGTCTTAAACTATGGACCGAGACTACACTAAGGAACAAGGAAGCTTGACTGAGCAAAGAAGTCAAGGAACGAAGCTGCTTCTCTAATAGCCCCGTTGAATAGGAGGCGAAGGCTTTTTGAAAAAGTCTTTTTTTTGTGTAAATGCATTTTTTTTCATTTCTATTTAGAGAGAGAGGGCTTCAAGTTCTTAGGAAGAGCCGTACGAGGTAGCTCACGTACGGTTCGGGAGCCGAGCCCCAGCACAGGCAGGGGCTTAGGTCAACACTTATATAATAGCCAGTCATCAATTGGAAGCGGGCAAGATGGTGATGAATTGCAATTGGTCTAAACCTTCGACCAGCGACTTATTGCGACCCGCCCAGAATGCCAATACATACTAAGACCTTATTCACATCAGGAGGTTTGAAGACGCTCGACTGATAAGGAGAGGTATGAAATCACTCGAGCGAAGCGAGAGGCATGAAGTTCTCGACTGAAAGGAGAGGGTACGAAGTATCTCGACCGTAGGGAGAGGAACGGGAGCTCGAGGAGGAGCTAGGGCGGACCCAAGAAGCCCAAGAACGGGATAGGGCCCGAGCCGTAGAGCGACAAAGACTTTGGCAGGACATATATAGAATCCGCCAAAGAAGTCAGGTTTTCAAAATCGAAAAGGAGATTCAGAATTAATGAAATTCAATATCAGCAAGACCGACGAAGAAGATTCGGTCGTGGGTAGAAACTTTGCTTGGGCCTTTCGTTTTCGATTCCCATTAGCCGGGTCGCCTTAAAATTCGCTTAGTAGCTTAACTCTTTCTACTGGCGTGGCGCTGCTGGATGCTTCTGATCAATAGAACAGGAAAAGGAGTCAGCCAAAAAGAAAGACCACCAAAAGTAACGACCACCAAGATACGCATAGTGATTCGATCTTTTGATCACCCATTTTTGGAAAACCATTTTGGGGGGCTTCCGCCTTACACACGGAAGATTGGATTGCCTGAATCACGAGTCTTATATACTGTGTTACGATCACCTCATATTGATAAAAAGTCCAGAGAACAATTTGAAATGGAAATCAAGAAAAAATTTCTGGTCATAAAAACAGAAACGCATGAATTGCGCAAGAAGTTCTTTCGGTTAAAACGCCGTGCGACTCGGAGGACATAAGACTGATTGGTCAAGCCAAAAAGATTGCCGGCAGAATGCTCCTACCCCACCATGCCTGGCCCTTTACCTTACCTTAAGAAGAAATGGGGGGTATGAAGCGTGGGAAAGAATGCAAGAAGTGTATGATACAACAGGTAACCTTAAGGAGTGGCGGCAAAGCTCTTGATTGATCAACGCGAGTGAACTGTGCTTAGACGCTTCGTAAAACCGCACCGATCTACGAGAGGAGCTGATGGATGAGTAGGCTTCCCCTTTCGATTCACGGAATGTGATCTGGGGCACGATGGGGGTTTGCGTGCCTCGGTAGGAAAGAGATCACCGGAGTATAGCACAAGATCGCCTTTTTTTTCTTGCTGCCATGGGGTCGACCTGTAAACAAGGTAAACCCAATGGGAACCAAAAACAAACGGGAGGGTACCACATTGACATTGGGCAGAAGACGATCCAAAAAGCGAAGGCTCACCCAGCTGAAGGCGATCGGCAGTGAGGTCTTACGAGCCTTATTATTAGAGAAAGGGGAAAGGGGCAACCTATCTTACTAATAATAAGAAAGGGGGTGAGATAGGCGACAGGTAGCTTGCTTCCAAGCCGGCCCGGCCGCGAGGAATCAAGAGATCTTTGCCGGTGCTGACTTGGATCTCGGGTGACGGAATAAGGCGCCCAGAAGCGACGAGCAGTCGCGGTCGAAGCTTGGCTCTAGGCGATAGGCTAGCAGTAAGCTTGGCTACAGCGAAGCGCTTACCAAGCGCGAAGGAAAGGGCCTTCGCCACTTGAGCCGTATGCGGGGGAACTCGCACGTGCGGTTCTTAGGGGGGAGAGCTGGTAGGAACCATCCTATCCCAATAGCGTATATTTGGAGCTCAATATGAAATCCTATTTTCTTGCAAGACCCGTTCGGATAAGGGAAAACTCCAGAGATTGCTTCGAAGTAAGATCCTTGCGTTGACCCTTTCCTGAACCAGAACCGGGGGGGGAGGAAAGAAAAGGGGATCAAAATGTCCCATCAATAAAGTGAGGGCTTTCCGGACCTTCCCCACCCCCCTTTCCATTCTTCCTTCCCCTCTCACTCCCCCTTTTTCAAGAAATAAGCCCCGCTCCCTAAGGGGCCCCTCTCTGATAAGGAAGGAAACGAAATAAAAAACAATTTTATGACAAATCCGGTCCGATGGCTGTTCTCCACTAACCACAAGGATATAGGGACTCTATATTTCATCTTCGGTGCCATTGCTGGAGTGATGGGCACATGCTTCTCAGTATTGATTCGTATGGAATTAGCACGACCCGGCGATCAAATTCTTGGTGGGAATCATCAACTTTATAATGTTTTAATAACGGCTCACGCTTTTTTAATGATCTTTTTTATGGTTATGCCGGCGATGATAGGTGGATCTGGTAATTGGTCTGTTCCGATTCTGATAGGTGCACCTGACATGGCATTTCCACGATTAAATAATATTTCATTCTGGTTGTTGCCACCAAGTCTCTTGCTCCTATTAAGCTCAGCCTTAGTAGAAGTGGGTAGCGGCACTGGGTGGACGGTCTATCCGCCCTTAAGTGGTATTACCAGCCATTCTGGAGGAGCAGTTGATTCAGCAATTTCTAGTCTTCATCTATCTGGTGTTTCATCCATTTTAGGTTCTATCAATTTTATAACAACTATCTCCAACATGCGTGGACCTGGAATGACTATGCATAGATCACCCCTATTTGTGTGGTCCGTTCCAGTAACAGCATTCCCACTTTTATTATCACTTCCGGTACTGGCAGGGGCAATTACCATGTTATTAACCGATCGAAACTTTAATACAACCTTTTCTGATCCCGCAGGAGGGGGAGACCCAATATTATACCAGCATCTCTTTCGGTTCTTCGGTCATCCAGAGGTGTATATTCCCATTCTGCCTGGATCCGGTATCATAAGTCATATCGTTTCGACTTTTTCGGGAAAACCGGTCTTCGGGTATCTAGGCATGGTTTATGCCATGATCAGTATAGGTGTTCTTGGATTTCTTGTTTGGGCTCATCATATGTTTACTGTGGGCTTAGACGTTGATACCCGTGCCTACTTCACCGCAGCTACCATGATCATAGCTGTCCCCACTGGAATTAAAATCTTTAGTTGGATCGCTACCATGTGGGGGGGTTCGATACAATACAAAACACCCATGTTATTTGCTGTAGGGTTCATCTTTTTGTTCACCATAGGAGGACTCACTGGAATAGTCCCGGCAAATTCTGGGCTAGACATTGCTCTACATGATACTTATTATGCGGTTGCACATTTCCATTATGTACTTTCTATGGGAGCCGTTTTTGCTTTATTTGCAGGATTTCACTATTGGGTGGGTAAAATCTTTGGTCGGACATACCCTGAAACTTTAGGTCAAATCCATTTTTGGATCACTTTTTTCGGGGTTAATCCGACCCTCTTTCCCATGCATTTCTTAGGGCTTTCGGGTATGCCACGTCGCATTCCAGATTATCCAGATGCTTACGCTGGATGGAATGCCCTTAGCAGTTTTGGCTCTTATATATCCGTAGTTGGGATTCGTCGTTTCTTCGTGGTCGTAACAATCACTTCAAGCAGTGGAAATAACAAAACAAAAAGGGCGAACATTCCTTGGGCTGTTGAACAAAATTCAACCACACTGGAATGGCTGGTACAAAGTCCTCCAGCTTTTCATACTTTTGGAGAACTGCCAGCTATCAAGGAGACGAAAAGCTATGTGAAGTAAAAGAAAGAATCAAGAAGGTCGCCGACTGCTACTAAGAACCTAACAGAACTTTTGTCACGATCAGAGCCCTAGCGGGTTACCTTAGCTTGTTTGGGGAACTCGGGCTAGACTTTCTACAAGGACATCCAGGCCTTGCTCTATTATCACGACATGGACTCGGGGACATTTTATTCAACGCCAAGGTGATGTATTTCTGGGGAAAAAGAGTGATAGCTAGAAAGGAAAGGCAGCGAGACTGAGCCGCTGGTAGGATGGCACTATGCAGCTGGGAATGAGTTTAAACCAATGTAGGGCACCCTTCCGGAAAGCATTTCCTAAATGCGAGAGGTTTGACAGATGATCGGCGGAATAGCATTCATTCATAGGTATCCTCTCTCTCGGTTATAAAGAATATATATGAAATGTCTAAAGGAAAGATATTCATATGCCTCTCCGGTTCCTAAGGCGTAACCCCGCGATCTTTAGGTCATCCGGTGGCGTGATTGTAATTGGTTTAGGGTTTTTTTTATACAAATCTGGGCAGGTATGATTTAATTGAAGCATTAACTCAGCTAAGACAAGTGAGGTATGGTTAGCATCATTGGCGATAAGGCATTTTTCTCGTGTGATAGCAAAAAAGGCCTGTGGGGTTAGTGAAAGCTTAAGTTCCTTTGATGTGGAAGGGCTTTCTCGGCAAGAGTGCCGTTATGGAGGTCTGTGGAAGTCATTCCAAGTGCTATGATGGGGAATAGATGGATGGAGGAGGGCGTTGATTGGGTAAACAGGAAAGCTGAAAGGTGCTGGCGTCCTTACAGGATGAATCTGTATAGGCCCTTCCCTCCTATTCATTCAAAGTGGGCATTCAAAAGGTCTTGTGCCTGCGCTATCAAGTCAGGTGTTATAGGCAATGCCTCTCAAATGTAGGCCTTTGTACCGCGCACTCACATAGCTAAGGTGAAGAGCCTTTGGCAGCCCGATGGACTTGTGAAGTGGACAGAAGTTCCATAATCGAGATCTGGGCAGGAAGAAAATCTTCAACTGGTTGGGTCTGTAGGAGATATAAAAGGATGGCTTCGAAAAAGCAGGCTGAGTCCCGGTTGAGACTGTGGCTGCGAATGAAAAATTCTTCCTGACCCGGTGGTATTGACTGATGCTGTCTGTAGCACAAGGGAAGGGTATTGATGCAAAGATAATCAAGCCTCAATGGAATGGGCCTAGCCAAGTGTGGGATAGCCGTTCCGCTAGATTTCCCTGCCATGTCGATGGTCGCCCCGACCGATGCTTGGGGTGGGGTAGCATAAGTCGTTTCCAGTGAAGGGGTGAGCGGTTCTCGAGGATCTGCCACCTCGAGGACTGAAATGTTTGTAGTAGTATAATATAGTTGAGGATTTTGTGCTACAAAAATGGGCATAACCATAGGAGAAAGAATCGTCACTAGCGGTTGTTTAGGTGCCGTAGACTGCTTGTCAAAGTTTCCATAACAGGGTGGCACTGCACCATAAGGATGAGAAGTCTGATTAAGGCTAGCTTGTTCTTGTTTTGGCATGCTTGAAGACGTTTGGCTCTCCATGGGAGCCTTGCCCTCTCTCTTCACATGGTTCACGAACCACTTCCTGACTATGTGAAGAGAGAGGTTCGATGGAGCAGCGGTGGATGTTGAGGGTTGGATAGAATTCCCATCCAGTGGGATCTTACCCTCCTAAACGAGGTCTTGAAAAAAAATGCCTAAAAGCTATGCATCTGTTAGTGCTATACCCGCGAAGGAATTTGCAAGATTTTTGGGGGTCATAGCCTAGAGGCTTAGGTTCTGGAGGGTAGGCAAGCCCATCATGTTTAATGAACTTTACTTGTCAAAGAGAACCCGGTCAGCAAAAGAAGTCAATTGTCGACGCCTACGCTGGCCATTGCTTTGACCTGAACATTTGACTGTTGAACAGGAGCACTCTGGACTGTCGAAGCGATGGGAGCTACCTGGTGTGGCTGCTGATTTTGATGTTGTTGGGATGAAGGAGATAGATTTTTTTGCCCTTTGCTGAGAAGCAGGTTGTTGCTGCCGGGTTGTCACAGCTTGGACGTTGTTCCATCTCCCCTACGTCCCCCTTTGGTTGCCTTGAAGTTGCTGGGGAACAGGGAGGGTGAATATAAGACTTATATAATTTTGAAAATCTTTTTCGGTATAGCTCCGCTCCCGGGATGGATGCAAGGAAAATGGATAGCGATCAATAGATACGAAGGGGAGGACAGGATATAGAATGGAACTAGATGGATGCTTGCATTAGCGGTGGAGGTGCCAGGAGATAAAGTCGTAGCCACAATCTGGAACATGCATGAAGCGACCGACTTTTTTGCGTGAGCTAATTCAGTAATAAACCATATGGAAAAAGGATGAACAAAGAACTATATGCTCTCTATCGTTCGACGGTAGGAATAGGTGGGAGTGAGACCGGAAGGAATTTACGCAAAAGTGGTGTAGCGCTGCTTGCTTGCATAATGAGTGAGCCGGGAAAGGGGAAGAGCTAGCTGACAATTCAGCATTTTTTTATATTAAATCAATCCTTCACCTTCGGAATTGTGCTAGCCTCTATATCACGGGAAAGGGTAGAAGAGAGATGGGGCAACTACCTTTGGGGCCCTACCCAACCTAGATAGACCAACACCCCCGAACAGTGAATTTTGAATAGTAATAGCTCTCCCGGGCTCTACTGAAATATGAATTCAGCCTGGGAAGGCTTGCATCAGGCTCCGCAGCCAACCGCCCCGATTCCATCTTCCACCCCGATATATGGCAAACATACCCGGGGGGCAAACTATCTGTGTGGGGACATCCCTGGGCCGTAAGCGCTTTTCTAGCTGGGTGCCCTTAACACCGGGGTAGAGCTTCTTATCTCTCGAGTAATACGAATCGGCATGCGAAGGTTAACTGATCCTATCCCTACCAGAAGCAGCCCCTATCTCTAAAGGGGGCCCTTCCCCGTAATCCGTTGAAAAACATCCGTTTTCTTGCTTGGCCGTGCCAAATCTATGTTGTTGGCTACCTTCTTTTTTTCTAGTTGAGACTTGTCCTACTTGTTGGCTACGTTCAGCAGCTACAGAGCAGTCTTTCGAGTTCGGATTAGTTGATGGCTTGGTTTGAGCTTGGTGCACGGTTTCATGAGGTATTCAGGGGCGTGCTTCTTTCAGAGACTGAGTTATCAGCAAAACATCGGGATGCTAGGAAACTTCCAGTATATCTCTCTTAGTCTTTGGTTACCCATGTGAACCTACAGGACATGTTGGCAAAGAAAACGCCAAGTGGCAAGTGGTGAGGGGTAACCACGCTAGCCTAGAGGGGCGATAGCCATGTCGTGGGATCAATGCCAAGACTACTTCCTACTAGATGAGACGCGCAGGGGCGCATTGAGGGAAGACCCTCAGGGAAGAAGGCACGAGATCGAGATGGGTACTAAGCTTACTCAGGGTGAAGGTCAGAGGACTGAGGCACTAGAGAGGCAACACAACCATGAGTTTACAGTGGGTTTTGAGTCGTGCTAACCGAGGGTGAAGACCAGTGGGTTGAGGCACTACGGGAAGCACTATCCGAGATTTGGGGAGTGGGTTCCAAGCGGGGAGACCACCAGGCACCGAGATTGAGGCAAATGAGGCAAGATACTTGTTCTGATAAGTGTAAACGGGGTAGCACTACAACTCTAGGGTTGTTCAATCGAGGCACTAGTACATGGCTTCTGTGGGCATTACAACCATGAGGGTGACTTGCTTGCAGGCACAAGGGTCAGTACAGGGTGAAGACTGGGGTCAGACACATCCGTGAATTTGAGGCAAAGATGAGCAGAATGCTAAGACCTCTTGGTGAGGCATCGAGTATTTGAGTTCTGAGGTACAGAGGTACATAAGGGTATGAGCCAAGACCTCCGAGAGTGGAGGCACATTACTAGAGAAACAGAGGCAAGCCTAGAGAGGCACAGTGGTCAGTGACAGCCACGCGAGACGAGATTGGGTTCAGAGGTAGCAAGTTAAAGGACTTGTACAGAGGCGCAGAGTGGGCAATGGGGTGCTACAAGAGTGTAGTTGATCCGAGGGTCACGTCCTGAGGGGCGCACTTCCAACCGAGTTTGTCCAAGAGTGGGCTAGAAACGGCACTTGATGAGGGAGACAGACAACGCTGGACTGGGTGTGAGCCAGAAGAGCAGAGTCAGAACTTCAAGTCAGTGCTCTTCATTATGGTCCTTCCAGGACCTTGTAGCCGAGGGTGGCACGCCGAGTTAATCCGTTGAGGGGCAGGCGAAAACTCCGCTGCTCCCCCTCTAGATCAGTCTATTTTTTCTTTTTTTTCATCGGTGGGGGATAATCCGTCCGTATCAAAGGTAGCTCATTCCTCTGGATTCGCCACACTCTATCCATCTCTGAATCGTGGGGCCCGAAACAGTGTTGATATGGCCGGGTTTTGATCCGGCATAGCACAGTGGCGTTTACGTATTCCCAACAGACTTTGAAAATAACCGATCCGAGGATCGGTTATTTTCAAAGTCGATCTATCTATTACGATGAAGTTCATTGCATTTCCTATACCCTTACTTCTTGCTATACGGGCTACTTCATTCCTTGCTTTAGAATGACGAAGAGAGAAGTGTGAAAGCAATGCTACCTTCCCTCTATTCTTTCAGTTGTTCGCTGCTTCTTTATCTGGTATTGAGTTCATAGACCACAATGTAAATGTGATTCCGACACCTGACGAAGACCTTCGACGTGCTGCTAATA